>CM024601.1:9943860-10119806 GCA_014182555.1 Eucalyptus erythrocorys | reverse complement strand
CCAAGCATTAATATTACCCAATAGTCCCACTATATTTTGAACATAACAAGCCCTGATTCAATCTATCTTCTCAAAAATCCAAACTTCATCTTAATAATTTCTTTGCTCAACTCTGAAATTTAAGTAGCTGAACTAGTTTGCTCAAGATAATGTAAGGCCTGCTGCAAACTCAGTTTCTAATCAACACCCAAGAGTAAGGGACAAAACTACGACTATTTGGGCATTTTTGCCATTTTCCAAGAACCATATTATTCTCTCAACTTTAGCCAGACAGGAGGAAGATAACAAGATAATAAGCATTAACAAGATATTTGAATCACAGCACTAATCAGCTGGGTATCCAACAGTAGGTGAAAACAAACTTGTCAGTGGGAAAAGAATGATGTGCACATTCAGACTGAAGCCTTTAGGTTTTAGAAATAGACATCATAAAAAACATCATTTATGAGAACATGGTAAGGTTGTAACCCTCCTTATGTCCAATATGTACAACCAGTACTCAATTAGCAGCACCACGGTCCATGATTCAAATATAAAACTACCCTTTAAGATCAGAGCATGGAGCCTAACGTAAATTGAAGAAACAACTAACGAACATGGTTCAGTCTTGCAGAACTTTTTTGATTGCACATATCCATCAAGTTAAACGCCATTTCACCTCTACTTTTAAGCCTGCTTACAAACTAAAGGCATAAATCCAAAAGACATAAGGATCTATGTTAATCCCCTCCTAGTCTTATATACTAGTTTGACCAACATGAAACGAAATAGATTTCAACTCACCAACATGAAACAAAATAGATTTCAACTCATGTTTGTCGGACCCTTATATAACTCAATGGCAGCAAATGCAACATCAAAGCAGAAGAACCAAGACCACCTGCTGTCTGTGCAACAACCAACCGAAGTCCAACCCATTTATTTTTTAAAACGCTGGAAAATCATGAGAATGAGCAGAAGCCCTCAAAAGAATACTTACACAGAAACTGCTCAAAGATCCAAATGGCAAATTTGAGCCTCTTTAACCCACTCTCAGGACAGAAAAAAAGGAGGAATATAAAATATTGAAAAAATGTCAGCAATCACGAAAACGACCACAACACAACCAAACTTCCCCACCCAGATCATCATCCAAGATTCCTTGGACACGAAACATAGCAAATTTCAATCTTAAAGTCAAACTGTAGTTGTCTATATCACAACCATCATAAAGGCCACAAACTCCACAGCAAGCCTAAAACTTGCATTCTCGACCGGCACGGGCGACCAAGAATTCGAAACATCCACACAAACAGCACCCGACAAACTCCAAAAGGAGCACATAAATCACCATTCAACCTTCCTTGGAAGTTTTCACCCGGGAACCACCCACTGCTTTGCATAGCCAAAGAAACAAGGAGACGACAAGAGGGAAGGGAAGCCACTGACCTCGGCAGCTTTGGGGACCTCGTCGCAGAAGATCTCGCACTTGATGTCGCCGAGATTCGTGTGCAGAGTGACAGACTGGGACGGAACAGAGATGGGTGTGAGAGGGGAGGAAGGCAGGGACGCAGGGCAAGTGTTCGACGAAATTATCCCGAAAAAAAAAACTCACCATCTCGACTGCTGCTGCGGCGGCGGCGGCGGCGGCGGCGGCTGCGGCGGCCGGAGGAGGAGGAGAGATTCTTTGCTCGTTTCGACGAGCTGAGCTTCGCCGGCGACTCGTCGAGAGGGAATGAACGGCGTTCGGGTTTCCACCGGACGGGATTCTTCTGGAGAGGCCTGCCTTTTGTCTTTTTGGCCCAAAATGATCTTCGCCCTACAGAAAAATAATAATAATAATAATGTCAAGGTGCTTTTTATATTTTTTGGTCGAAATTCGGAATTATTTGCCTATTTCTCCTTTTCTTTATTCTATATAATCATATTTTCTTTTTTTCAAAAAACTCTTTAAATTAGTCCAAAGATACATTTTACTGAGAAAATATTAGGCATATTCAGGTTCCACCTGTCAAGCAAGAAGGCGGTAGGAGCGCGACACATGTCCTCATGGGACCCATTTCGGGCACCATTTGAAATTTTATGTACTGTAGCTCCTGGGAGAGGGTTTTTTTCGACTTCTTCTTTGCGCCTCTCTCTCTCTACTCTGTTTTCTCCCCACGAACTCCTTTCTCTCTCTCCCTCTTTTCGACCGAACCATCGTGACAATCGACTTGAGCTAGGAGAATACCAGCAGGGCCCATCGTGAGCAACCGAGCCCAGGCTGCTACCTTCTCCTCTTGCCCTTCCTCTTTTCCCGACACGAGTCGACGTGAGACCTCTCCCTCTGAGTTTGTGCTCGCTTTATTAATTTGCAAGCGGAGTGTGTCTTTGGCGCAAATGTGTCATAGACAATGATATCTCAATACGCATGACATGAATATCTCATTACACACTGGATAAATTTTTAAAACTGAAATTCTGCCATTTCTTTCTTTAGGGTAGTTTCACGATATTTGTGGCTTTCGTTTTGTGGCAAGGTTAATCTTTTCTTTTGTGATTCATATGGGGGAAGATCGATTTGAGGATTTAGGGTAACCATTCTTTGATGAGATGTTCTAAGTTTGGTTTTATAGATGGTAGAATATGGAGGCCCAAGGTACGCAAGTTCAGATGCCATTAGGCATGGGGATTATTGCTTAGAGCGCCGAATGTGTTAAATATAGGGACCCTAATGTTTGGATGAACAATTAGAACGAAGTCATGGAGGAGTCCAAACCGGATCCATTAAAAACTCGTCGCAGGTGCATGGACCGTGGCACTCCATTTTGCCATCGGGTAAGAGTTGTAATGATTTTATTTTATAATCGTGCACGTAAAGCGTACGTATGTATTCTAGATGAATTTTATTGTATATACCGTTCCTTTGGCTTTTATGCAGGAAAACTCCTCGGATGTCCTCTCGGAAACAAAATACTTGATAATGAGCGCCAAAATAGGTGGCAGAGCACTAGATCGATCGTTGGAGACAAATAATTTCCCGAGTTTACATACGCATATGTCTGCACTTTGTGAAGGCTTTTGTGTTCTTAGTATCATTGAGAATCCTGTTTCCATCAAATATTGAATGCTCGATCATAGACAAGGCCTTGAGGAGGGTGGATGGTGGCCTCTGCCACGAAGAAAAGCAAGGTATGCTCTCTTTATTCAACAACATTAACCCGCCAATTATATACGTGCTTTGCTTACTATGCTCTTGGAGAATATGATTGGTATGCTTTGTATGCTGTCCATTATATTCCCTAGAGATGTTTCTTTTCTGCGGTTCTGTTCAGATTACATCCTTCCATTCCTTAATTCACAATGCTTAAGGAGTGGCACAGTTTTCCATTGAGTCTTTTGGCTTAAACCGAGTCGGATTTGAGGTTGGTTGTGACAAAAGATGTGCCTATTCTAAAGTTAATATCATCAATTTCTTTATGCGCTCAAGAAAAAAGTTGTGATTGTGGGAAGTGGACCGGCTAGATTGGCTGGGTGACCGGCTAGACGGGATGGGCCATTTTGTGACGGTGCATGAGCCGCTGATCGAATTGGGGCCTAATGATGTAGGTGTGCCAAACATGAATACTAACAAAGTGGATGTATTCAACGGGCAAGTTAACAGGATGGCTCACGAAGCTGTCAATTTTGTGAATGCCGGTGTTGGGGAAGGATTCATCATAGTCTCTTGATAGGCTCCAAAAGGAAAACGATGCTATTGTTGTAGCTGTTGGTGCCACAAAACCAAGGTAAGTTCCTTGTGACTTAACTTTGGGGACATGTTGTAGGAGTTTTTGCACCATTTTATGGTTGATGAGAAAAGAGATATTTATGCTTGTGGATTGAATTTTCCTTCTTGCGGGGACCTTCCTCGTACCGGATGCAAATTGTCAAGTGTTCATTTTGCCATGGGTTCCTTCATGCAAACACAAAGAGCTTAGCTTGACGGCAATCTCAAGGATGGTAACTACACATACATACGCAAAAAGGAAAGAAGGTAGTGGTCATTGGTGGAGGTGGACGGCACGGATTGCATAGGAACATCTATCGAGGCATGGGCTGGAAAGAGACAAACTTGGAGGCTGCTTTCTAAGCCACTCGGAGCCTCCAGGCCCCATGTCATTGAAAATATTACATAAGTTACCTTTTCTCTTGACAACCACAGAACTCTTGCTTATTCCATTATCGTTTATTTTATAGTATCTCGCGGTGTAATATTTGCTCACCGTTCTTTTCGCTTCAATGCTTTGTTTATAGTGGCCTCACGTCTATCATGTTGATTATGGCCACCCCCGCAAGCTGCAGCTAAGTTTGGGAAGACCCAGGTCTTATGAAGTGCTAACTAAGCGGTTTTATTGGTGATGAAAATGGGGTCGTCAAAAGCCGGAGTAGTGCAGAGGTGGGAAGTGGAGCGTTCAAAGAATGAGATCGAGGAACTCACAGGCTGATCGGCTTAAGCCATGGGATTCTTGGTCTCGAATCGGTGAGTATTTGAACCGCTTCCTGTCAAATAGTTTGAGCCGCAGCAAGAGGATTTGGCATGGGAAGTTTTGCATTAGTTGTTTTTCTGCCACAATAACTTGGTTATTCAGCGTATGTGCTAAAGCAAATTTGATTGGCATGTGGGCCTAGAGGCTTACTATTGCCCTAGGAAACCTTATATAATATGGAAATGGTTAAAAATGAAGAATGTGAAGATACCTTAACCCATACTGTTTATGTGCATAGGGCTAGTGCCTTGTGGATGTAAATTTGTTCTCTTTTCGGACGGAGTTTATTGACAGCATTTGCCTGTTGTTTTTGCTGGTTGCCCTCTCTAGACGATTGGGTATTACAAGTTGTCGATGGCAGTCAAGCTTCAAGGCTGACTATGGCGGTTTGCGACCAATGTGAGGGGAGTTTTGCTCGGGGATTGCCGACGTGGTCGGTCTGGGTGGTGTGGGCCATCTCGGAGGGAAGGCAAGCCGCGCAAGTGGATAGATTCCTCATGCCGGAGGAGGAGGATCTCACCGTCGACGCCAGGCATATATCTTCTTTCAAATTATTCTTTGTTCTTTTGTTATGATATCCCGTTTAGAGTCTGGGACACTCCCTAAACTCTCTCCTGGTTTGGAAAATTTGTGAAAAGGTATGATGCATCTAATGGATCATTTAAGAAATGAATCTTATTTACCACGCCGAGTTACGAAGTGTACCCAATATTTTCTCCCTTTTTTTTACTTTTAAATGGTTTTTTTTTTTTTTTTTTCATTAAATGATCACTTTTTTCTACACGTGCATTGCAATTCTGGCCAAGTTTTCCATTTTTGTCGATGTTACATTACGATAGTTCTAAATCGATGCATTCATGACAAATTTATTATTGTATTAAATTGATACACTTGCAACAAAATTAGTCTATATTAGTTTTCATTAATTAGACTAATTTTGTTGCAAGTGTATCAATTTAATACAATAATAAATTTGTCATGAATGCATCGATTTAGAATTTATCGTGATATTAACATCGACAAAAATGGAAGGAGCCGGTTGCACTTGCACGTGTAGAAAAGAGTGATCATTTAATGAAGGAGAAATTAAAAAAAAAAAAACCATTTAAACAGTAATAATATAAAAAAAGGGAGAAAATATTGGGTACACTTCGTGCTCCTGCGCGGTAAATAAGATTCATTTCACTGCTTCGTGATCCATTAGATGCATCATACCTTTCACAAATTTTCCAAACCAGGAGAGAGTTTTGAGACGGAGATTCCGAAACAAGATATCATAACAAAAGAACAAAGAATAATTTGAAAGAAGATATATGCGTCGCTGCCGACGGTGAGATCCTCCTCCTTTGGCATGAGGAATCTATCGACTTGCACCGCAGCCTTGCCTTCCCTCCGAGAAGGCCCACACCACTAGAGACTCGACCACGCCGGCAATCCCCGGCAGCAAAAAACTCCCCTCACATTGGTCGCAAATCGCCATAGTCGCCTTGAAGTTTGACCCCGCCATCTCTCTAGACCTAACTTGTCTGCAATCGTCTAGAGAGGGCAAACCAGCAAAAACAACAGGCAAATGCTGTCAATAAACTGTCTAGAAAAAGAGAACAAATTTACATCCACCCGACACTAGCCCTATGCACATAAACTTAAGTATGGGTTAAAAGGTATCTTCACATTCTTCATTTTTAACCGCCTCGACTTTTCCATATTATATAAGGTTTCCTAGGGCAATAGTAAGCCTCTAAAGGCCCACATGCCAATCAAATTTACTTTAGCACATACGCTGAATAACCAAGTTATACGGTTACGACCGAAAAAAGAAAAACAACTAATTTACATGCAAATTTGACTTTCCCATGCCAAATCCTTTCTTAGCACGGCTCAAACTATTTGACAAATATGAGAGAACGGTTCAAATACTCACCGATTCTCGACCAAGGAATCCCATGGGCCGCAAACCATCACGCCTCAATGAGTTCCTCGATCCCGATTTCTTTGAACCGAAACTTCCCACTAGCATCCTTATCCCACCTAACACGCACTACTTCCAGCCCTTTGACGACCCCATTTTCATCACCAATAAACCGCTTAGTTAGCACTTCATAAGACCTTGGGTCTTTCCCAAACTTAGCTGCAGCTTCCTGGTGGCCATAATCAACATGGTAGACGTGAGGCCACTATAAATAGCATTGAACAGACGAAAAGAACGGTGAGCAAATATTACACTGCGCATACTATAAAATAAACGATAATGGAATAAGCAAGAGTACTCCCCGTGGTTGTCAAGAGAAAAGGTAACTTATGTAATATTTGTACCGTGGCCAAGGGTTGCCCGGAGCCCTCTTCTCCTAAGTGGCTTAGAAAGCAGCCCAAGTTTACAATTCTACTGCAGCCATGCCTGATAGATGTTCCTATGCAATCCGTGCTAGTGTCACCTCCACCAATGACCACTACCTTCTTTCCTTTGCAAATATGTAGTTACCATCCTTGAGATTGCTGTCAAGCAAGCTCTTTGTGTTTGCATGAAGGAACTCCATGGCAAAATGAATACCTCGATAATTCGCTACCCGTGCACAGAAGGTCCCCGCAAGAAGGAAAATTCAATCCACAAGCATAAATATCGCTTTTCTCATCAACCATAACATGGTGCAAAAACTCCTACAACATGTCCCCAAAGTTAAGTCACAATGAACTTACCTTGGTTTTGTGGCGCCAACAGCTACAACAATAGCATCATTTTCCTTTTGGAGCCTATCAAGAGACTATGATGAATCCTTCCTAACACTGGCATTCACCACAAAATTGACAGCTTCGTGAGCCATCGAGTTAACTTGCCGTTGAACTACATCCACTTTGTCAGTATTCATGTTTGGCACACCATACATCATTAGGCCCCGCCCGATCGGCACGCCATACACTCACAAAATGGCCCATCCCGTTCACCGGTCACCGCAAACAATCCAGCCGGTCCACTTCCCACAATCACAACTTTTTTCCTGAGCGCATAAAGAAATTGATGATATTAACTTTAGAATAAGCAACATCTTTTGTCACAACCAACCCTGAAATCTGATTGGTTTAAGCCAAAAGACTCAATGGAAAACCAGGCTAATTCTTAAGCATTGTGAATTAAGGAATGGAAGGATGTAACTTGAACAGGAACCGCAGAGAAAAGAAACATCTCTAGGGAATATAATGGACAGCCTTGGCATAGCTTTTAAAGCAACGCCTACCAATCATATTCTCCAAGAGCATAGTAAGCAAAGCACAGATATAATTGACTGGTTAATGTTGTTGAATAAAGAGAGCATACCTTGTTCTTTTCCGGGGTGGCCAGCCACCATCCACCCCTCCTCAAAGGCCTTGTCTATGATCGAGCATTCAATATTTGATGCAAACAGATTCTCAATGATACCAAGAACACAAAAGCCTTCACACAAAGGCAGACATATGTGGCCTGTAAACTCGGGGAAATTATTTGTCTCCAACAGTCGATCTAGTGCTTCCTGCCACCTATTTTGGTACACCAGCTCATTGAACTCAGGTATTTTGTTTCCAAGAGGACATCCAGAGTTTTCCTGCATAGTAAAGCCAAAGGAACAGATATACAATAAAATTCATCTAGAATACATACGTACGTACGCACAGACACGATTATAAAATAAAATCATTACAACTCTTACCTGATGGTAGAATGGAGTGCCACAGTCCATGTACTGAGCAGATTGAGTTTTTAACAAGGGACCTGGTTTGGACTCCTCCATAACTTCCTTCCAATCATTCATCCAAACATTAGGGTTACCTATATTTAACACATTCGCACTCATAAGCAATAAATCCCCCATGCTTAATGGCATCGGGAACTTGCGTAGGCCTCTTGGGAGCCTCAAATGCATTCTACCGTCTATAAAAACCAAAACTTAAAGTCGACATCTCATCAAAGAATGGTTACCACTGAATCCTCAAATCGCCTTCCCCCATATGAATCACAAAAAGAAAAGATTAACCTTGCCACAAAACGAAAGCCACAAAACATCGCAGAAACTACCCTAAAGAAAGAAAGTGGCAGAATTTCAATTTTAAAAATTTAGCCAGAAGTTGTGAACCCCAGAACGAGATATTCATGTCATGCGTATTGAGATATCAGCTGTCTATGACACATTTGCACCAGTGCATAGACCAACGCATGCAAAATCAATAAAGCGGAGCACAAACTCAGGAGGGGGAGGTCTCATGCCGATCGGTCGGAAAGAGGTAGGGCAGAGAGAGGGAGGTAGCATGCCGGTCGGTTGCTCGCGGTCCTCTTGCCGGTATTCTCCTGGTTCGTCGGTTGCTCGCGGTGGTTCGCCGGTCGGAAAGAGGGAGGGCAAAGAGAGAGAGAGAGAGAGAGAGGGAGTTCGTCAGGGAGAGAGAGCGAGCGTAGAGAGAGAGAGGCGCAAAGAAGAAGTCGAAACAAAAAACCCTTCTCCAGGAGCTACAGTACATAAAAAATTTCAAAATGGCACCCGAAATTGTGGGTCCCATGAGGACACATGTCGCGCTCCCACCGTCTTCTTGCTTGACAGGCTGGAACATGAGATGTACCTAATATTTTCTCCGATTTTCATAGTCAGAATGTCAACGTAATTATCTGAGTGACGAGTCAGACGAGCGCAAAGTACATGTCACATTTTCATTTGTAGAGGCCACATTGATATGACTTATGTGTTGTCAAATAGGCATCAATTCAACAATATGAAAAATCAAGAGAGAGAGAATGCATGCTTTACTAGAAAAAGAAACATATCGATGGAAGCCAAGACAATAAGTATGTACAATGATCGTCGCTGTGTAGCCTTAAGACTACCTCGCCGTGGTCGCCCGAGATTATACATTAATCAATTTAAGGTATCTTAATCGACACAAACATCAAATTTCTTTTTAGCACTCGAGATAACACAAATCTAAATTCGCTATTATTGTGCCTTTATGGAAATTTCCTCACATAACCATCCTACGTAAAGTAAATCAAAGAACATGAAAATACAAATTTTCTTATATACATAAAATAGATATAATTAATGTAATTTAGTCACTAATTTGGATGTTGAGATCAAACTTTCTTATCATCTTGGGTCATGAATGATTTGTTGCTTTGAAAATCGCACCACGGCGCAATGATCTATTAAATGCATGCAACTCATTAAATGTTTTCATTAGAATTGCATACCTTCTTAGAGATTATTACGCAGATTAAGTTATGCTTGCCAAATAATTCAATTTAATTATTTAAGTTTGATGTTTTTGTAAGGCGAGAGATGTGAGGAAATTTATACATCGACCGGAATTAGGGATGCAATAAATAAGTCGAGGCACGGATCGGGGACGTGGCATGTTATGGCATCTCCAATAACAAAGTGGAGCGTGTAGGGGGCCTTTTCTACTCGATTGGCATCCCATCATGTGATGTGGTGCCACCGATAAATAACAAGGGAAAAAAATAAGGGAAGAGCTAAATAGTTGAGGTTTATAAAGAAAAGGGTAAGATAAAGGACAAGTGCATGAACTAGGCCCATGATGACCCTCCAAAGCTTTGTCCATAGAATAGAATAAACCTAAACCCAAAGAGAGCCCATATACAGAAAAGTGAAAATTCTACTGTCATGGTATAAGTTGGGCCCAAAGGGCCCTAGCCTCCACTCCACTACTCGGGCCTAACTTCGACCGATCGTGCAAGTTGACTCGAAGGTTTTTTTCCTGGTTGAAAAGACGACTCATTTCATTCATCCGACGATGATACACAGCAACAATGACAGCAAAATTCAAAACATAAAAGGTCCTAGACGGATTAGGGAGCTTGGGAAGCCATTTAGAGGGAAGGGTCCCATTTCGATGGACTTTAGCTATCCAATCTGTCACTTGATTGGTTTTACATGGACAGTGGGCTGAAGACACATCTTTCTATTGGGCGAGAAGACTTACACTGCACAAAGAGCTGCCAGATGGTACAGGGGCTTCGGTTCACTTCTCTAAGCCCAGTCAATTTGAAAGTAGATGTGCAGATCATTTTGGGAGTGTAGAGTACGTGCCTCCCACAGAGTCGACAAGGTGTGCTTCGTCATTAGAATTTTGAGTTCCAAAACTAAGGATGCTTTCTACTCGTGGGTCTCGGAAAACTCCTGCAATCGAGCTTTCTGGGTCACCGTTGAGCCAGGAGCAATCAGCGTCGAATTTCCGACTTCCTTGATTCAGTGGCAACCATTGCCCAAGTGAGTCTTTTTCTTTCTCTCGCTAATTCTTTATATGTGGGAAACGGTGATTGTAATTTCTGTTTAACAAAGAAGCGTCATTAACAATTGAGTAAAGAACAGCGGGAGTGCCATCACTTGGCACGGGGGGACACTTAAGTGCCATAACTTTAAAACGGTACACTTAAGTGCTACTTTTTTTTCAAGTGGGACACTTAAGTGTCACCTCCAGTGATCCTTACCGAAATCCTACGCGGCACTATTTTATTATTTTTTATTGCTTGCGGGGCTCGTCGAAAAGTTGAGTCAGCTCAACTCACCAAAACGACGTCGTCTCGCATAATAAAAAGTTAATTAAATTAAATTAAAATTTAGTTTTAATTTTAATTAAAATATTATAAAAATTAAAAAATTAAAAAAATTTTAAAAAAAGGAGGAGGCATCGTGGGCGGGCGGTTGAGGGCTGAGCCCTGCCGCCGCCGCCTCCCGCCGTCGCCGGAAGGGCCGGCGACGGAGGGGGAGGGTTGGTCGAGGTCGCCGCCCCGGCCGACCGGGCGGCAAGGGCCGCGAGCCCTCGCCGGATAGAGGCGAGGGCCCGCGAGCCCTGGGGCCGGCGACCCCGGCCGACCCCCCCCTCCGTCGCCGGCCCTTCCCGGCGACGGCGGGAGGCGGCGAGGGCCCGCAGCCCTCGCCGGATCCGGGCGAGGGCCGCGACCCGCGCCCGGATCCGGGCGAGGCTCGCGGGCCCTCGCTAGCGATCCGGCAAGGGCTCGCGGCCCTGCGGCCGGTCGGGCTCGGGGCCGGCGACCCCGCCGACCCTCCCCTCCGTCGTCGGCCCTTCCCGGCGACGGCCGGAGGTGGCGACGGCGAGGGCTCGCCCCCGCCCGCCCGCCCCCGATGCCTCCTCCTCCTCCTCCTCCTCCTCCTCCTTTCTTCTTTTTTTTTTAGAATATTTTAATTAAAATTAAGTTTTAATTTAATTTAATTAATTTTGATTATTTTTACACGTCGACGCGAAACGGCGTCATTTTTGCATTTTTTTTCGCCATGTCGCCGTGCAAAACGACACCGTTTTGGACCTTCATCACAGAAAATTGCCACGTCGCCTGTTTGGCGGATTTTCGCCGGAGTGGCACTTAAGTGTTCCATTTAACTCGATATTGGCACTTAAGTGTACCATTTTGAAGTTATGGCACTTAAGTGTCCCCCGTGCCAAGTTATGGCACTCAAGGTGTCCCAAACTCTTAACAATTAGCTCGGTTTGGGCCAACAAAGGCCTTAAAACAAAGCCATTTCACCTTTTCCAAATAAGCCGCATAACATTTGAGATCAGTTTGTGAGGTGTGGAATTAGGACCGGGGGTGAGTACTAGGACCGTCGAATGGGTGAGTGAGATCGGATTTGGGTCAGATTGAAAATGGTTCGATCCATATTAACACATTTAACCAATTTTGACTTTTTTTTTTTTTATATAATGTAAATTTAATGACCCATATCCAACCCGACCCAACCTGTACCCTACCAATAACTAACCCATATTATCAAAACACATTAATATTTTAGGAAAATCATTTTCTAGGAAAACAATCATATTTTTCGATATCTAGCTAAACCCTGAAAATAAATTAGAAGTCTTTTATTTATGCACACCTTTCAATAATTTTTTTTTATTGTTATATATTTTTAAAATTTTAAAAGTTTATCTTTTTTTTTTTTTTTTTCATTTTCTTTCATTTTACCTTTTCTTCCTCATTGGCTGGTTGCTAGCCATGGCAGTGGGCCGGTGGTTGACGATTGGTCATAGGCGAGGTTGACTTGTACTCTAAAATAAGAAAGAAAGCATAACTCCTAGCAAATTGTTTCCCACAAAAACGAACATGACAAAAAAAAATAAAAAAATAAAATTGTTCGGCAGAAACAACTGCATACACTAGAACAAGGCTCTCTGGTTCGGCGACGAACTACTTAACCACTAAATGAAGATCTTTATCCAGAGGCTCCAAGGAGGCTAATATAATATTGATGCTAGTTTGTGCTTGGCTATGGCAATTTAAAGAGAATTCTATCGTATACCCTCTTGACCGAGTATGTACCCTAATTATTGTCTGTCCAAATCAACTTGTTGCCATCTAAACATAGGTTGATTTGGGTAGACAGTATCACTTGAACTATGCTTTAATCAAATAGCCCTTCATTTTTTTATCATTCCGCCTGTCTGTTTCTATTACAGCACAGGCTTCCCTTGATTTGTTGGTTCCCCTAGCACTCTAGTGGGTAGCCATTTGTCTTCTCTGATCTTAATGATCTTCCTCTCCGATAGCCCACCTAACTTTAGATTTAATTACATCATTCCCCACAATTATGCTTTGCCATCCCCAAGAAAGTCTAAAGACTACTTTTCCTTCCACAAGTTGCAGTATGAGAAATAAACCCTTTCAAGAGCCTAGTCCATAGAGGTAAGGGATTTTGCGCCAGTCGCCACGCTTGCTTTCCCAACATAGCCTTGTTAAAGGAAATGAGGTCTTTTAAGCTCAATCCTCCCTCAACTTTTCTAGTTTTCAAAGCTTCTTTATTTCTTCCAATGTGTGCTTTACTTTGATGAATTTTGTTTTTGCTATAAGTTTGCAATTTTTGCTCAAAAGCATATAGAGGTAGGAATCTTGAATATCGATATGGCATATTATGGTAAGCCATGTTCTATATTCTTTATGAAGATTTCCTTGCCTATTTTGGATATTATTTTTTGCTCCAGCCCCCCATTTTCATATTCACTCTCATTAGAATCTATGCAAACAATTGCTTCTTCTTTTGGGACCAAGCAGAAGGAATGCCCTAATAATTTCCTATTTTCTCTATACTTGGTACCCTCAACTCATTTGCCATATTCCTTTTGAGACCATTTTACCCCCCTTAAATTTGTGGAGGGTGTTGGTTTAATGACCTTATATCTTTTATATCAGAAAAGGTTTGTCGATCAAGTAAGTTACTCGACCAAGAAGCCGTGCGACGTATGAGCCCGCTACTATGGCTTCCAAATGGGATTTGCGAACAATCTGGATATTTCTATTGCCCCGGCCAAATAGGCAGAATAAAACCCTCGATTTTGCATATTCTTAATCCAAAATTAGTTTCTTTACATGGGTTGTGTAGCTTTTGGTAAATTGCAGTTCCTTATTTTCTGCACCATTTGAACGATGAACGCTTCTAAAAATGAATTTTTACCCTTTTGCCTTTTCTTATCAGTCAATTTGTTTGCTCTAATCGACGAGACACACCAATATTTACATGATTCATTCAATGATTCGTTTGACTTGTATATCTTTCTAGATATTACTATGCCGATTAAATTATGTTTGCTGAATAATTCAATGTAAATTATGGAATAGATGTTGGAGTTCCCATCTATATATATATGAATAATTCAAGTCCATAAAAAAAGTTGAGATGAGAAAATGCATTAGCTAGGCCCACGACCCATAAAGGCCGTGTCTACGGAGTAGAATAAAGCTTAACTCTTAAGCGAGCCCATCAGCTCCATTTTTCGAGATTCACATGTCAAAGCACTCCAAATTTTAGTATTCGGAGTCTAATGTCATGGTATGGTTTTGCCCAAAATGCCATTACCTCTAACTTATGAGATGGGCCTAACGCCGGTCGATTGTGCAAGGTTTGATATCCGACACGAGGTCGGTCCTGCTCAATTTTTCTTTCCAGGCTCGAGCTTGCTCGACACTATCGATGCAGCCGAGCTCGACTGGGATTGGTTGTCGGTGAGTTAATTTCTTTAAACCCAAGCTTGAACTGGTCGGTCCAGATCGGTGCCCGATCTCTACCTCGAGCTTGAAACTTGAGCTCCAATGATATGTAGTTGAAGTGCATGTTCATGCTGTTTGATGACATTCCCGCGAGGTGCTCAAGCTAACAATTTTCAATGTTATTCAGTCTGATTTTTTCCTATTGATACCAATTATAGCTGAATAATATTTATCATTTATAGAATCTTCTAAATAAACCTTCGTATGTATAGTTTTTTTTTTTCAAGTTATTCTACATTATGGGAAGCGTGATTCTCTCATGTCCACCGACGTTCTTGACGGGGCGTAGGCTTCTGCTTATCAGACAAGTTTTCCCCAAAATTCCACTCAATCACATGCATTTCAATCCATGAGCGTGCACTAAACGTGTGCTTTCCAAGAAAAAAGAGCACCAGTAAGTGATTTTTGAATGCATTTACTAAAGGGAGAAATTCTTGAGATTTCTTATTAAACTATGTAATAAGCCTCGTGCTATATAATGAACGTGAGGCACGAGAGAGTCCATCATACGCAAAACCACGTCATTCTCGTTGAAATTTAGTTATTTTCAATTTAAGAAAAGATGATGAAGATGATGACCATCATCATCATTATTAAGATTATTAAATTATAAATGGTTGATCAATATAGACTTTCAAATGTCTTCCTCTTCGTTACAAAAATCTAATGGCTATTGGGACCACTATGTGTGTTCAAAGAAATTCGAAAGACTATATGTAATCGTCCTTCAAATTACTTTGTGTGTTCAAGATGTAAGAGTTCTCCTCTAATGTGGACTAAATTAATTGACATTGTTATTTACCGTTTAATGTTTGCCGTTTTACGGGGTTTGGTCTAAGGTGAGATAGAAGGTTTCTTAATTAGTCTAATATGGGGTTGCTAGTGTGGGCCGAGTTGAGTCTCGGCCCATAATGAGGGGCCCAGTCTAAAAACTCTATAAATAGTCTCAAGTCTCTCCTCTAACCCCGATTTCACATATCTTCACCTAAAGGACGTTCTTCTAACGTCAATCGTGAGGGCCGCCTCATTGAGCCAATGACTCAGAGGGCAATAGAGGAGAATGATTTGATGCGTGGATAAACTCCTTGAGTGTGGGCAATCCCTTTCCGCTTCTGCTTTCAAGAACAAGATCCTAAAACAGGTGCGCTAATCTTCTACTCTTGGGTGTGTGTTCTTGTTCGAGTTATGGAGATCTTGGGGTTGTGCAATTTGCGTCCAACATGTGGTATCGAGCCTCCATAACCCTAGAACTTGAACCCTAATTGATTTTGCCCTAAATTGTATGGATTAGCCCTAATTAGTACGGATCTTGCCCTAATTTGTGATTTTTGAAATTTTTATTCATTAAAAAATAAAATTAAATCACAAATTTGACCGGGCGAGACGAGACGGGGGTGATTTGTGTAGTTGCATGTGCATGCCAGGGGCATGCTTGCGCGTCTATGTGTGCGGGCACGGGCTTTGTGTGCAAGCTTAAGCTTGTTAGATTCAATATGCTGCAATGATTATTGATTTTGTTTCTTGGATCTTCAATTGATGTCAATTGATTACATCAGAGGAACCTCATTAGGGAGTTATCAGTTTTTGATTTTGTGGATATGTTGCGGACGTTTGAAATTGAGCAAAGAAGATCCGAAGATCAAATCCTCAAAATTTGAATCTGCGTTGGAGAGTCTGACCGCTAAAATAGGAAAGTCCAACTTTCACTAGGACTTGGATTTTGTTTAAAATATATAGAGATATGTTTTGGATAAAATCGTTTAAGATAGGAAACGGAATCCTATGAGAAGCTGGCTTAATGAGATAATTAAAAAAAAAAAAAAAACTTTTGTTGCTCATGCATATTCCTTTTAACCTTTGAATGATGGATGTCTTAAGAATCTGTGACCAAATTGATTGTACTAATTTACACATCTGCCGAATGTGGATAATGCATGTCAGTTAAGTCATTGTGCATTGTACTACAGAAAATTATCTGGTCACTAGTTAATATCCATCAAATTGAATATTTTTATGGTTAAGGAGTATGGCAATATTTGTGCAGAGCAATAATATCTACTGTTATAGTTTAGATATTTGGTTTTGTGGTATGACTCAATTTAAAGGCCACTGGTTGAAGTAATGATTTTTATTACTTAAAATTGGCTAATTAATTAGTTGTTGGCCTTGGAGTCATGTTTTGCCTTATGAAACTCATAAGCTATAATGGATCAGCTGTTAGGCTTCTCGATCTGGTGTACCATGTATTGCTATTGATGTTGATTGGTGATAGATTCTCTAGATCAACTTTAAAAAAATTATTGGAATATATAATTTTGGTGCACAAGAGAAGTTTCCTGTGTTGCTGTGATTGGTGATCTCATTGGAATCTATCTTTCAGATTATATATATATATATATATATATGTATGATTAATTTTATTAATGAATAAGGCAATGTAATTAGCATGATATGTGATTTCAGTGATATATGCCCCTATCACTAAAGTTGAAATCACATGTATATGGTGTATGTGAGATGTAAATATATCTCGGGTATGAGACAGTTTCAAGAATTCAATTGAGTAGTGACCGCTAAAGTGGCACGCTTGATTGGGTTTAAGAAATTTCGGTCTCATACGCTGATTGGGATGTCTCCTAGTCTAATGCATGGTCATACTCCCAAAGGAGGTGATTGTGTATTAGTTCATGGAGGGATACATGATGGTGCGGTGGAGGAGTGATCAGTCCTAGTGGTTCATCTGCCCAAAGGTGATGAATTCATGAATATTGGAACATATTCTCATGACCGCTATCATGTGGGGAATGTACAACTGCATGTCATGTATTCTGCCCAAAGATGATTATATGATTATGCGTGTAACTCTCTGGATGTGTACTTGTACCTCAAGTTACACGGTGCTCACATGATGCTAATTATATACATTACTTGTTTTTCAGTTACCTTTTTATAATTAACAACTCCACTATTATTGAGGTTTTTACTGCTTCAAATTTTAAGTTGTGGACATATAATTTATTGCTTGAGAAAAGAGCAATAGAATGTGCTTACTGTCCATGAAGCGGTCCATTCTAGAACACTTGAAAAGTGGTTTGTCTACTAACTACACTGCTAAGAGATGATGGAAGCCTTAGTGGCTTGTAATTATGTCTTGTCTAATACCGAAATTAGGACACATCTGCAAAAATTGCATTTAAGTCCTAATGACATATACATCTAGTATATGGTTAAAAGGTTGTCAGGCTTAATAGTGGCTGTAAGTATTTTGGCAAGTATGACAATGCGAAATAGCTTAAAGAGTCATTTGTCAAATACTTAGTAGATTCTGGGGTAGTAATTTAATTACTATACATATAAATCCTGACAAAAGATTTGGCCGAAAGGTATAATTGCACCGTAATTGACGAGAATACTTGCTCTCAGACTATTAAGGATAATAGTACAATGGAAAATCACTGTGTTTTTATCTTTGTCTTTGCCTAAATAGATAATTATCTAAACAGACAATTGTGGAATCTCCTGTACCATAGACTAAACTTGATGAGGTTCATAGTACTATTCTTAATATAGTTTATGATGAAATTTTCCTTTCAAATATAGAATGAAGTGGTTGTAGATTTACTCGGGAGATTTGTTAGAGAAAGACGATAAGTTATTTCATTAGCCTATATAGTCTATTTATGAGAGCATGACCATAATATCCACCACATTGTTGATTTAGGGACAAAAATAAATGTTGTTCCTTATCTTCAATTAAGTGTGTGATTAGATGCCATAAAAGGCAATATATAATCTATGAAACATGTTTGGAAACTTACTGACTTGTCTAAAGATCACAAGTTCTTTAGTTGTAAATTGGCGTACAAAACTAAAAGGATTTCAAAGAAAGATTGTGGAGTTTAAAGTTAAACTTGTTAGTTAAAGTTTTCACTCTGAAAGATGGGTGGATAGTTAATAGTGAAGAAATAATTATTTCTTTAAAAGATTCTCTCAGAGTGAATGTGGCATTTATTTTGATTTGGAGTTACGCCTAATAGATACAAAATCTATATAGTACTACTGAAGGATTTTGCAACAAATTTAAGTAAACTTGTGTGTAGACTGAAAGTCTTATTAATAGTTTTATGTAAGTTTCCAGACAATATTATTAATGTTTCATAGTGTTGTTATTTTGTTCAATTAGGAACAAAGTAATTCAATATACTGCAAGGTCAGTGGGAGGAAATTTATTTTTCCTCATACTCTATGTACATGATACTTTGTTTACAAGTAGTGACCTTGAGGCATTTTTTGTCCTTTACACTAAGGTTCGTAAGAATTGTTCTTGTCACATATATTGGATTTTATTAGATTTTCTCAGAGGACATTTGCTGATCGTATTTTGGAAATATTCAATATACGTCATTGCAAGTCAGGAATTATTCCTGTTGTTAAGGGTGATGGAGCTAATCCATTACATTGTCCTTATTTAGATATTGAGAAAATCTAGATAAATGGTGTACCTTGTGTTAGTGCATTTAAAAGTATAATATATGTTTGATTTTGCACTAGATTACATATCGTCTTTGCGACGAGACTTCTAGGCAAATATAAATTGAATCCAGGACGCGATTACTGGGTTGTTGCCAAGAAGGTTTTAAGGTACTTAAAAGGACAAGATATTACATATTAATTTATAGACAAGTTTAATTCTTGCAGTTAGTAAGGTATTAATATGTTAACTTTGCTGGCTGATAAATGATATAATATCAATAACATGATACACATTCATGTTAGCAGGAAGTGCAGTGCAGTGCAGTAAATAAAGTTCTATATCTACTATGTAAGTAGAGTTTGTAACTTTATTTTAGGCTGTTAATTGAGCTATCATGCTTCAAAATCTTATAAAAGAGTCGACTGTTTTGATTTTATGGATAGACCCATATGGTTGAATTGAGACAATAAATTTGTTTTTAACAAATGTCTCAATGGGTCTAAATATATGGCGGTCAAATATTTTTTGACCATAAAGAAACGGTACAGAAATGGTGACTTATTATAATATAACATATTTTCACAGATGATGTGGTTGCAGATCCACTAACTAAAGGCCTACGCCCATGTGTATTTGAGTGACATGTCATTAGCATGGGCCTAGGAGTATCTTCGGATACTGTTGTTTAGTGGGAGCTGCTTTGGCTTTATTCTGATAAAGTTAGCATCTATGGTTCGTTACATTTAGTAATGGTTTGATATGTATCAACTTTTGTATTCAATAAAATAATTTTGAATGTGTTATTATCATGTTGAATACATATTAATAAAGTCTCAAGGTATTACCTTGAGTGAAGGCTAGGGGCATCCGGTTATTAGCCTTGTGCATATGTTCTTGTAAAAGGTTAACCATAAGGACAAGTCATTAGCATGGGCCTAGGAGTATCTTCGGATACTGTTGTTTAGTGGGAGCTGCTTTGGCTTTATTCTGATAAAGTTAGCATCTATGGTTCGTTACATTTAGTAATGGTTTGATATGTATCAACTTTTGTATTCAATAAAATAATTTTGAATGTGTTATTATCATGTTGAATACATATTAATAAAGTCTCAAGGTATTACCTTGAGTGAAGGCTAGGGGCATCCGGTTATTAGCCTTGTGCATATGTTCTTGTAAAAGGTTAACCATAAGGACAAGACATATATGGGTTTATTAGAACCATGATTTTATTCTCTTGTGGCACAAACTTTTGTGTCGCCTAAGTAAGAGAATCATATGTGGGTTCATTAGAACCATAATTTCATTCTCTTGTGGCACAAACTTTTGTGTCGCCTAAGTAAGAGAATGGTGATCGACAAATGGATCTCTATGAGAGATGTTAGCCATTTGCCACACTACCATATTGGATCCATATCAATAAAGTTGAAAGCACTTGTGACCATGGAAGGCTCTGTGTGTATACATGCAGTTACCGCCATAATTCGGTGTTGGAAGTTTTATGGGATAGGATTGACTACTAAGAATTATCTTTGGACCAATGTGTGCACATACAATACAATTTCAATTAATATAGTCCAAGTGGGAGAATGTAAGAGTTTTCCTCTAATGTGGACTAAATTAATTGACATTGTTATTTACCGTTTAACGTTTACCGTTTTACGGGGTTTGGTTTAAGGTGAGATAGAAGGTTTCTTAATTAGTTTAATATGGGGTTGGCTAATGTGGGCCGAGTTAAGCCTGGCCCGTAATGAGGGGAACTGGCTGGAAACTCTATAAATAGTACTCAAGTCTCTCATCTAACCCTGATTTCACATATCCTCATCTAAATGACGTTATTCTAACGTCAATCGTGAGGGCCGCCTCATTGAGCCAATGACTCAAAGGGCAATAGAGGAGAAGGATTTGATGCGTGGATAAACTCCTTGAGTGTGGGCAATCCCTTTCCGCTTCTACTTTCAAGAACGAGATCCTAAAACAGGTGCACTAATCTTTTACTTTTTGGTGTGTGTTCTTGTTCTAGTTATGGAGATCTTGGGGTTGCGCAATTTGCGTCCAACACAAGATACTTGAAGGATTATATGCAATCGTCATAATTATAAAATCTAGATATGAGTATTTCAACATGTTAACGGATCAATATAGTGTACTCTCTTTGCATGTAATGAACCGTTTCGATAAGAGTAGGAGGTGATCATGGGGACAAGAGGGTCTAAATAAGGAACAATCGTCGGCAGACTTCTCAGATGGCTAATGGGGGCAGGGAATGGTCTAAATTGCATATTAAATAGGGCGAGCTAGTTCATGAATTATATATGTGAAACTGAAATTAACTTATAAAAATGTACATTTATATAATGGTGATGCATTAGGGTGAGGGATTTTCATGGAAACTGTTCACTTGTACATCAAATGACAAAATTGTGAGGCAAATAAATCAATATCATTCAACTTTCTATTTGTCTGTGGATGTATATATGTTCGTTGCCCTAATAATGATAAATAAATCATAATCAATTTCACAAAAAATTAAAGTTACCGAGAATAAACATCTCAAGAGTCATATAAAACAAGTTTTACTCACGTCTATCATTTCGTAGTGATATTGGTCAATCATATTGGATATAATAAAATGATATTATTATCGAGAAATTTTTAATTATTTTCCAAGGGATTTTTCTATGCGGAGATCAACGTCAGATCATGCCCGTGCCCGTGCCCCTCGCATCCGGATGAAGACTTTTGACGAGACAACTTGCCCGTGACGTCAAAATCGGATGTTCCGTTTCGTTCACGAGCAGAGGTTTTGACTTTTTATTCCTTGGATCGCAATCTAAGTCAACGCCACAGCTACGAAGACGCTTCTTGTTCAGTTTTCTCCCCACGTTTTCCAGGCATGCCCTCTAATTTTTATGAATTTTTTTTTTTTTCTAATTAGGACAGGCGGTATATCGCATCCATAGCCTAAGGGACGATGCATTTTTAGAATTTTTTAGGGCCATATGAGATTTTTTTTTTTTTTATTGTCATTTTGTGGCACGATATATTCAAAACATTCGGCTTGACTTGTTAGGTCTCGCATTCTTAACCTCCCATTTGACCTCTAAGTCACTCAAATGTAGTAATAATTCGTAGATAGTGTACAGATTTGACATGGCTGATCTTTTATGGGGTCAGTAGCAATTCTGAGCATTTACCGTATGTCCTAAACCTACGTGATTTTGCAAGGGTATGATATCTACTATTGGATATACAAAATTGCAGGAGCGACTTTACGTTAGTGACTTTATATTCTTCACAAAGAGAAATATTTCGGTAAAACGGCCCATATCGGATGCAAATTTCAAGTCACCTGAAAGACATATCTTCAATCAGTCCCAAGCCTATAAGAGTTCGCAATAGAATTCCAAACCCATTCTATTCCAAACCCATTTCGCAATTCATAATAGAAACTTATGTAAGCCTTATTAGGGATTGGGAGGAGTCTGGAACCCTCATAGACCTTGGCCCACTGCCAATCCTCGTGATAATTTGACCAAACATCGAAACCTCAATAATCGAATTATTATCTTATCATATTTGTATTTAGAAAGAAAGTTACAAAAAAATCCAAACTATAACAGTCATGACATATTTACCATGAATTTTTTTTTTATGTAACTTTTCTTTGTGACATAACAAATACAAAACTATTATTTTAAATTTTTTTCTTGTGACATAAAAATACCCAAAACTTGTACCTACACGACAAATTTATCCTTCGTCAACATTTCATCAGAAGATTTTTAAGCCAAAATAATGTCATTATTTTTTGCACTTAAGTCACTTGGGCTTAAATGTGTCAACAAAAAATTTAGGATAAATGTGTAATAGTGGATATAGTTTGGATTTTTTGATGGCTTTTTCCCTTATATTTAAACCATATCACTCATCAATCAAAAGATTAAATCCATTATTAGATTGCGGTGTAAATAATTTGAGCTTCATTCTGTCATTTTTTTGTTGTCAGTCCTATTTTATACCTATTCTACACTCACTCTCAGACTTTTGCCCTACCTCTTGCAGGGCGTGGGCGTCAAAACCCATTCCTGAAACTTGCGCGTCCCCACCCCATCCCTCCCTGAGAAGGTGAAAATAGTGAGTTTTTGCCCTAAATAGACATCACATGCAAAAACTCCAAAAAGATCTTCACCGGAAAAAATTACCCTCAAAAGTTTATTTCTCATGTTATGCCCCGATGTAATTTATTTTGTCCCCCCTAACTTTTCAACATGCGTAGGTTCAATGATCTTATATCTTATCCTTCTAAGTAGGATTTTCAATCGAGTAAGTCACTCAGTTGAGAAGTCACGCAATCTATGACCCTGAAACTATGGCTCCGACACCGGGTGTGCAAACAATCCGACCAAGCCTTTCTTCATCCCCTATTGTGGCATTAATGTCTTCGCACTGCCATATCTTCTCGGCGTGCTCCTACCTTGATTCGATGGTAGCTGACGTTCAAAATTCCTTTGGCACTAGTCTTGGTCGTTGTGCTGTGGTTCCTCCCCCCTGAAATGATTTCGTATTTCCAATTGCTTTCCCAACTAGGACCACTACTCCCTTTATATTAACCCTGCTAAATTTATTCATTCTTTTTCAAGTTAATTGCTTTCCATTAGGACCACTACTCCCTTTATATTAACCTATTAATGCTTGCTAAATTTATTCATTCTTTTTCAAGTTAATTGCTTTCCAACTAGAACCACTACCCCTTTGAAGTGACCCACCAATGGCTGTGGCTGCTATAGTTGTTCTTTCTTTTTGAAGTTAATTGCACAGGGTTGGTTCGTACTTTCTTGGGTCAATTTAGAAAAATAAAAGAAACGGTGGATTTTGTCTTGCGTTGATTGCCAAGTCAATTTATAATAACTCAAAGGGATTATGACGATGACTGAAGTTCGAAGCGGGAGAAGACATTGCTCCAAAAGTCTACGGAATTTACTCAGCTCTTGCACAGTTTGGGCCATCTTCTGTGCTTTAAGGGGCCTAGAATGCTTTACAAGGTCCTCATTTCTAACATATTTTTCTTAGAATATTAGTATTTATGTGAAATTCTACTTTGAGGCAAAGTGCACCTTGTGCAAAGGAGAAAATATTGGGTCAATTTTCCAATTCTGGTGCGAATTGAGAGAATTCTGTTCTTCATTGTGAGATGGCAGTAGTTAATATCCATTTGATTAGGCGGGAGAGACACTTCAAGGTTCATGGAGTCCAACATCTACATGTGAAATTGGAATTCGACTAAATGAATTAAATAGCATAATTGCTATAACTTTTTTGAGAGAATTCGCACAACATGTGGCAAAACGGTAGTAACTTTTGATTTGAGAGGAGTTACAAGGAACATAATATTAACATGAAAAACTTTTTTAGAGCTCTATACCATTATCAATCGAGGGTTCTTTTCTATATGTGTCTAAATTTTTAATTTTTGTTCATTTTTTCAGGCTTATTCTTACTGCTTATGGTTATTTTCGAGGTTTTTTTTTTTTTTTTTTTTTTTTTTTTTTTTTTTTCATGTCATGGAGAGTACTTTTTAGACAACTCAGGGGCATGGATAAATCCAGTGAATTCCATGAATCGGACAAATTTAGGCATTGGGTCCACGTAGGTAATCCTTATCTAGAGTAGTTTGCATGCAATTCATGAATTCGAGTGGGTGATATTTAATTTTCAATGTGAGATTCGCCAACATGTTAATGGTCAATCGTAAGTCATTGTTTTTGCCTGAGACGAGTTGGCTCCGCAAATTTCTAGATAATTTACCCAGCTCTTGCCCCCCCAAGGAGGGCCACCTTCTATGCTTTGGTGGCCCAAGAATGTTTTACAAGGTCTCCATTTCACACTCCTTTATTCTTTGAATCTTAATTTTTATGTGAAATTCTACTTTGAGGCAAAGTGCATCTTTGTGCAAAGGAGAAAAAAGCGACTCAACATGAAAAAGAAACGAGGGTCACGATAAAAAGTCATGACTATAAGCATTGTCCATCGATTTGCCAATCCTTTTCCATTAATCTTTTATATCCTCATCTTTATTTCATTTTTCTTTTGCCATATTAAGTCCGCTCCACACAGATGCCCCTCCTGTCGTCAGCCGATGACAAACGTTGCGGAATCGCGAACACGGCACGCATGGTTCAGACCCATGAGAAATCGAGTTTAGGCTGTCGTTGGCTTGACCTTGACTTGCTATGGTCCCACTAGGTGGCTTTAAGGTAAAGTTCTCTAACTACGAAACCGAATTGACGTTTCTAGGTCAAGCTAAGAAGGACTCATACAAATTTGCTTTTTACGTGTAACACGGGCATGCGAGTGCAAAAGGCTCGATAATCTAGAGGTCTATAAAAGCTCTTTTATAAAGCCCGGTCAAGGGTCTTCGTCAATGCAAGTCGCATTAAGCAGAAAAGCTTTCGAACAACGGAACCTGGACATGTGATTCCCAGTTTTTGAGTCGAAAACCCGCCCGATGTCCAAACAACTAGGGCAACAATGGAGGACTCGATATTTTTCTGATTTCTTTTCGTTTTAAGAGCGGAAAAGGTCAAGAAGTAGGATCGTACAAGACGGATTTGCATTGACTTGAAGCACTTGAAGAAGACCACGCTCCACAAGCGATGCGGAGAACTCCATGTTTACCTATGAGTTAATTAAGCTAGAATGCTTAATCCTCATACCTAAAATAAAAAATCCCGAACAAATCAGCCAGTTCCGTCCCATTGGCCTGTGCAACTTCATCTATAAAATCATAGCAAAAGTATTGGCCAATAGATTAAAACCATAGCTACCACAGATCATCTCAAAAGAATAGACTGTGTTCGTTCAGGGACACCAAATACAGGACAATATTATGACAGGGTTGAATATTATGATTGTACAAGAGACTTTGCATCAACTAAGGACTAGAAAAAGGAAGAGGAAATTCCAAGCAATTCTGAAACTAGATATGCAGAAGGCATATGACAGGGTTGAATGGGACTTTCTACGTTTGAGCATGTTAAAAATGGGCTTCTCTGATCATTGGGTTCAGTTGATAATGCAGTGTGTCTCCTCAGTCTCCCTAAATGTGAAAGTTAATGGCGAACCCACGGAGTATTTTCGTCCTACAAGGGGAATCCGCCAAGGGGATCCTCTCTCACCCTATCTGTTTATTTTAATGGCCAATATTCTATCTTGGCTGATACACAATGAATTGGCAGCAGGCAACATTAAGGGGATTAAGCTCAACAGGTATTGTCCTACTCTAACCCACCTAATGTTTGCCGATGATGCAATTTTTTTCATGGACGAAACGATTTGTGAATGCAAAAGCCTGGCCACTATTCTTAATCATTATTGCTACGCCACGGGTCAAGCGGTCAATCTAAATAAGTCTGGTATGTACTTTAGTCATGACTGTCCATAGGAGATTAAAAGAAATTTATCACAGGAAATGCGATTGCCAATTATGGATAGGACTGGGAAATATTTGGGCCTACCTTCTGACTGGGGGACATCCAAAAAAGACATGTTTGATTGGTTTTTATCAAGAGTAAATATGAAATTGGCCGGATGGAAAGAGAAATACCTGTCTAAAGCTGGTAAAGAAGTCCTGATTAAGGCAGTTGTACAAGCTCTGCCGCAATACGCTATGTCCATCTTCAAAATTCCTGTATCAATTTGCAGAACCATTGAGAGAAGGATATCTGCCTTCTGGTGGAGACAAAATGAAGCGCAGAACAGTCCACACTGGAAAAAATGGGATACCTTGAAAAGAAGGAAGGATCAGGGAGGACTTGGCTTTAAAGATTTACTTACTTTCAATCTTGCTATGCTGGGCAAGCATGCTTGGCAACTCTCTCAGAATCCCTTTGCACTTTGGAGCCAGCTCTTGAAAGGCCTGTACTTTCCAGAAGGAGACCTGTGGACGGCGAATAGAGGTAATCGACCCTCTTGGGGGTGGCAAAGTTTGCTTAGGGGTCGAGATTCAATATTACCTGAATTAAGGTGGATGGTGGGTGATGGTAATTCTATACAGATTCGCCAAGACCGATGGCTCTCATATGGAATCCTGGGAGGACTAGAGAATAGGGGAGAACCTCACTATGTGGCTGATCTGATAAACTAGGAACACAAAGAATGGAACGTGCAACTGGTAAATACACTCTATGAACAGAGAATAGCTAGGGAAATTCTAGCAATCCCACTTCCACGGACTCAACAAGCAGACAGACTTATATGGACCGGCAATCACATCTGCCAATATACGGTTAAAAGTGCCTACAACAAGCTTTATGCTTTCGCCTCACCTTAAGCCAGCAGCAGGCCTTCTTCATCCTATCAGCCCCCACGCCAGTTGTGGACAGGTATCTGGCGCCTTGCCGTTCCTCTTAAACTGCGTATTTTTGTATGGAGCCTTTGTCAGGATGCTTACTGACAAAAGAAAAGCTTTACCGGCGAAAGATACTACCTGATCCGATGTGTCCTCAGTGCTCCAAGTACCCGGAATCAATCGAACACCTCTTCCTACATTGCAAACACGCTTAGCAGGTATGCTCCGACCCTCGTTTATGTTTACACCAAATCACAAATACAGCCACAAGAATCGATAGATGGATAGCGGAGTACCTAATAGCAGACCCGAGCATCCTATATCGTGAGTTGATTGCAGAAGTTCTTTGGCAAGTATGGAAGAATCGCAACAATCTCATTTTTAGGAAGAAAAGGGGCAAGCTAGAGATGATAATCGACACAGCCCTTGCAAATCAGAAAGCAAATCAAATATGGATACAAAGGGATGGCTCGACAGCGAAGAAGGGAAGGAACATACCTGTCAAGTGGACAGCTCCAAAAAAACCAGATCTGAAGCTGAACGTGGACTGCTTGTGGACAGCAATCGAGGCGCCTTGTGTGGTAGCGGGAGTCCTCCGCGACTCCGAGGGGATTTTACTGGACAGATTCGCTTCAGAAATTTTCGCTGCCTCCCCGCTGCAAGCAGAAACCCTAACAGTACTCCATTGGTTGTAGAAGATGAAGGAAAAGGGCTACCCTCACGTGGGAAACTGAAGTGAACATAACATAAGTCTTCAACTTGAGTCAGATAGCCAAGTACTTGTGCAGGCGGTGATGGGCCAAGCGGATGCACATTGGGCTATAATGGGTCTGATCCAGGAATGTCGCCAACTCTTAGTCAATATGCCGACAGTCACACTTTCCCTATGCCCGCGCGAAGCAAACCACGCAGCAGATTGGGTGGCTAAGGCACACCGCAACAAATCTCTTCCTCTTAATTGGCCGAATGTACCCCCTGCCCCTTTAATGGCTATTTTATGTGCAGACTCAAACTTATCCTGTAAAGTTCGGAGCTCTGAATGAAAGCATGAGGTACTTTTATTGTCCAAAAAAAAAAAATTAAGCTAGAATGCTGTCGATAAAAAATTCTAGTGAAAAGAGTACACGTCCATCAGTAAATTTACTGTAAAAGACCAAGGATGAAATTTGAAAGACGAAAGTATGAGTAGAGCTCTAAGCACTATAGATTCGTGTTCCATTTACAATGGTTCCATCTTAGCCTGTGGTCTTAGAGTTTATCATTGTCATTTTGTGAACGGAGCCTTATCTGGAGTGTGGGCGATTTGCATACATTGGTAATTTTTTTTTTTGGTCGAATAAAAGTACCTCGTGATTTCATTCATAGCATCGCGCTTTACAGGCTAAGTTCGAGTCTACGCTTAAAATAGCCATTAAATGGGCAGGGCGTACATTCATCCAATTAAGAGGAAGAGATTTGTTGCGGTGCGATTTGGCCACCCAGTCTGCTGCGCAATTTGCTTCGCGCGGACATAGGGAAAGTGTGACCGACGGCACGTCGGCTAAGAGTTGGCAGCATTCCTGGATTAGGCCTGTTACAGCCCAATGTGCTTCCGTCCGGCCCATCACCGCCTGCACGAGTACACGGCTATCTGACTCAAGTAGAAGACTTCTGTTCCCTTCAGTTCGGTTGCCCACGTGAGGGAAGCCCTGTTCCTGCATCTTCTTCAAACCGTGGATGGCAGCCAGGGTTTTGGCTTGCATCGGGGAGGCGGCGTAAATTTCATAGCAAATCCGTCCATGGAAAATCCCCTCGAGTCGCGAAGGACTCCCGCAACCGCACAAGGCTCCTCGATTGCTGTCCACGAGCGTCTACGTTAAGCTTCAGATCTGGTTTTTGAAGAGCCGTCCACTTGACAGGTGAGTTCC
Organism: Eucalyptus erythrocorys; assembly: GCA_014182555.1. NCBI lineage: Eukaryota > Viridiplantae > Streptophyta > Magnoliopsida > Myrtales > Myrtaceae > Eucalyptus > Eucalyptus erythrocorys. Next base: position 10,090,552 of record CM024601.1, on the reverse strand, counting down.
TTCCCTTCTTCGCTCCCGAACCGGCCCTGTGTACCCATCGTTGATTTGCTTTTTGATTTGCCAGGGCCGTGTTGATTAACATCTCTGGTTTGCCCATTTTCTTCCTGAAAACGAGATTATTACGATTCTTCCAGACTTGCCAAAGAACTTCCACAATCAGCTCACGATCTGGGACGCTCGGATCTGCTATTAGGTATTATACTATCCATCTGTCCATTCGTGTGGCTGTATATGTGGTTTGTTGTAACCCTAGTCGAGGGTCGGACCATACTTGTTGAGTGTGTTTGCAATGTAGGAAAAGGTGTTCAATTGATTCCGGGTACTTGGCGCATTGGGGACACATCGGATCTGTTATAATCTTGTGCTGATAAAGCTTTTCTTTTGTAGGCAAAGCGTCCTGACAAAGGCTCCATACAAAAATGCGCAGCTTAGGAGGAACAGCGAGGCACCAGATACCTATCCAAAGCTGGCGTGGAGGCTGGTAGGATGAAGACGGCCTGCTGTTGGCTTGAGGTGAGGCGACAATATAAAGCTTGTTATAGGCGCTTTTAACGGTATACTGACCCGTGTGATTGCCAGTCCATATAAGTTTGTCTGCCTGTTGATTTCGAGGAAGTGGGATCACTAGAATTTCTCTGGCTATTCTCTGTTCATAGAGAGTGTGTACCAGTTCCACGTTCCATTCGTTGTGTTCCCGATTTATCGACGCCCACATAATAAGGTTCACCCCCGTTCTCAGGTCCTCCCAGGATTCCATATGAGAGCCACTGATCTCGTCGTATCTGAATTGAATTGCCATCGCCCACCATCCACCTTAATTCAGGTAATATCGAGTCTCGGCCCCTTAGCAAACTTTGCCACCCCCAAGAGGGTCGATAACCCTTGTTTGCCGTCCACAGGTCTCCTGCTGGAAAGTACAAACCTTTCAAGAGCTGACTCCAAAGTGCAGAGGGATTCTGAGAGAGACACCAAGCCTGCTTGCCCAAAGCATTGCAAGATTAAAGGTAAGTAAATCTCGAAGCCAAGCCCTCCCCGATCCTTTCTCCTTTTCGGTTCTCCCATTTTGTCCAAAGTGTGGACTGTTCGCGCATCGTTTTGTCTCCACCAGAAGGTAGCTATCCTTCTCTCAATAGTTCTGCAAATTGATACAGGAATTTTGAATATGGACATAGCGTATTGCGGCAGAGCTTGGATAGTTCATCAGAAGATTTTAGACATTGTATTATGACGAGGCGCGGAGTATTAATTAATTATCACTTGATTTAGCTCCAGCAGTCATTATTTCGAGATGGTTGAGATATTATAATTTTGAAATTTTACATAACTCGATCGTATAAAACAAATTATAAAGTATTAAATAGACACGGACCACCAAGTGGGACGGCTCGAGCTGGACTCGTTGATTGATTGCATCCACAGTTTTGAGCCAAAACCATGGAATGAAGGAAATTCCGAAAGGAATTTTTTTTTTTTTTTTTTTTTCTTCTTCTTATATATTCCAAGTCCTTCGATAACATGTCTAGAAATTTCTTTGCAAAGACCAAATGACCATTAAACCATTTATATTTTCTGTTATAATCGCGTCAGTTTTACATGCTACTGACAATGCCCGCACGCCTCGCATCCTTAATTGGGTCAATATCTCTATCGAGCTCTAGCCCCACCTCTACCCTCTAAATGCTTTACATCCCGGAGATTCCGAGGTCCAAACAAGACTCGGGATGAAGTCTTTTAACAACTCGCTTAGGTCAGAATAAAAGAACCTTTGAAAGGAATTATTTCTTTTCTTCTTATTTACAAGTCCATTGATGAAATGTCTAGAAATTTAGACCCCATTTGGTAACACTTCTGAAACAATTAATTTTATTCTTTTGTTCCTAGAAAAAAAAAAAATAGAAATACGTTCAGTAAAATTTTTTATTTTTGGGAACTTTTTTTTTCTTCGGTTCTTGAGAATGGATTTGGAAAATAATCGGGAAGTAGAAAAAAGTAATTTCTTGTTCCCAAGAATAATTTTAGAATCAAGTGTAACTTTTTCTTTTTCTCTTTTTTTCTTCTATTCTCCTTTTGTCTTCTTCTTCCTCCACCGGCCACTGCTGGCCACCGGCTAGACGAGGTTCGACAAGCTTACCAAAGCCTCGTCAAGCTAGGGTGAGGTTTAGCAATCTTGCCAAAGGCTCACTTGGCTACTGTGAGCCTCAGCCTCGTAGATTTGGGCAAGGCCGAGCCTCGCTAGGCTGGATGAGCCTTTCTTGGCCACTAGTGAGGCTTCGGCAAGCTCGCTAGACCTCGCCTAGCTAGTTATTAGCCATCACCATAGTCGGCGACTGGCCACAAAGAAAGAGGAAGAAGAAGAGAAAATAAAAAATAAAAAATAAAAAAATAAAAGTATTAAAATTAAAAGAAACAAAAAAATTTAAGATATCTATCCAACGTCTTTAAAAACTCACAAATTGTTCCAAGAAACAAAATTAAAAAAAAAAAATCATTTTTGAATAAAAATTATTTTCAAGAACATAATAATTATCAAATGCGTCTTTCTTCGCAAAGACAAAATGACCATTAAGCCATCTATATTTCTGGTTAGAATTGTGCTGGTTTTGCGCTTCTGCGACCCTAATAATCTTTATTGATAGTTATATTTATGGGGTTAAAAGTCGAGAATTTTCTAAAATAATTTTCAAAAAGTAAAATTTTGTCCGATTACTTTTAAGGAATCATTTTGCGATTTTATTCAACGTTGACCCCAAATCTCTAGTCCTCTCCACAACCGAAGTACTGAAAATAGGTATACAGTTGAGATGCCAATTCCTACACGCAAAGATTATCTTTTCCCATATTACTTTTTTCGGCTCCTAGATTGCTCCTAAGTTTGGAGGCCTATGGTCCAAGAGGGTCAAGTTGCATATAGTAATTAAACAATCTTCATGTTACAGACAATCAATAAATACTACCGTCGGTGTTGTCATATGTTTTCTCATTAGGGTTAACGCGGTTTTCCATATTATGTACGTACACCAAATACTAACGACAAACACAAAGCATGAGGTGGTGCAACAAAGTAATTAACTACGCATGTCAACAGGTTACAAGCAAATTGTTGATAAAACTCCAAAATGGCATTTTCTTTTTGATCGCTTTCACGATTATGATCCATCGATCTATCCAATTTGACATTTATTAAATAGTAAATAATATTAATATAGCTAAAATATTAATATAATATACATATTAAGATAATTTTCTCCAAAATTAATATAATTCCTAATCCTCTATTTCCAGATATTATTACTTTCTGCAGCCGTTTTCAAGGGGACAGAAAAGACATAACCCAAGTTAGCCAAAAGCGAAAAGACCGCAACTTATGCTCTGGAAATAAATTTTGTACTTAAAACTTCGTCAAATTAGACCACATACGTCGTCATCTCAATCCCATCCTCCCCTATATATGGGACCCTCAATCCTCCCCAAAAAACTTCGTTTTTTTTTTTTTTCGACCAAAAAAAAATCCTGGTCGTTTTTCTCAATCCCATCCTGTCCTATCTTTATATAGGACCCCGATCTCTTCTTCTTCTTCTTCTCAGTTTAGCGTTTGCGTTCTGAGGAGGAGAATAAGCAGATGGATTTCTATTCCCAGCTGTTCCTTTACCTCTCCATCCTCTACGTCTCTCTTCACCTTCTCTTCCTCGTCTTTCGAAAGAAATCCTCCGCGCCTAACCTGCCGCCTGGCAAAAAGGGATGGCCCATCATCGGCGAGTCCCTGGAGTTCGTCGGCACAGCCAAAAGCGGCTGCCCCGAGAAGTTCATAAATGACCGAACAGCCAAGTACTCCCCGGAGGTCTTCCATACCTCGCTGCTCGGGGAAGACATGGCCGTGTTCTGCGGTGCCTCCGGCAACAAGTTCTTGTTCTCAGGCCAGAACAAGTACGTCACCACCTGGTGGCCTACCTCCATGAAGAAGGTCGTCATATTCCCCGAAACCATGGAGAAGTTCAACAAGGATGACCCCAAGAAAATGCGCAGCTTCTTGCCGGAGTTTCTGAAACCCGAGGCGCTCCAATGTTACATACCTATTATGGACTCAATGACTAGGGAGCACCTGGAGAGTGACTGGTCTCCTTATAAGGAAGTGAAGGTATTTCCTTTGACAAAGAACTACACCTTTGCTTTGGCATGCCGTTTGTTCATGAATATTAAGGAACCTAAGGTCGTGTCGAAATTCGCCGACCCATTTGCTCGTATTGCTCCGGGATTCACTTCAGTGCCTATCAATATTCCCGGCACGCCATTCAACAAAGCAGTTGGAGGAGGAAAAGTAATAAGGCAAGAGCTTCTCAACATTATTAGACAAAGGAAGCAGGAGATTGCGGAGGGAAAAGATGCAAACGCGAGGGACTTGTTGACTCGATTGCTAACCGAAGCAAATGACGACGGTAGTGTCTTTTATGAGATGAACGTGTCCAACAAGATCATTGGATTACTCATCGCAAGTCATGACACCACAAGTACGTCTATCACTGTAATAGTGAACTATCTAGCTTCACTACCCCACATCTACGAGAGAGTTTACAAAGGTAACCGTCCTGTTCTTATTTCCATTGACAAGATGGCAACATCAATATGCTCACTTGGTTCATGTCAACAGAGCAAATGGAGATTGCAAAGTCTAAAGCCCCGGGTGAATTACTGAACTGGAATGATATCCAAAAGATGAAGTATTCTTGGAACGTGGCTTGTGAGTCAATGAGGCTAACTCCACCCGCACAGGGGGCATTCAGAGAGGCAATTACCGACTTTAGTTTTGCCGGTTACACAATTCCAAAGGGATGGAAGGTAACTGTTTACCTATGACCCTATTTTTGACATGGTTTTTCAATGAGCGAATAGATAGAATCCTCAAGCAATGACAATATGTGTTTTGCTTGCAGGCATTTTGGACGGTTTATACAACTCACAAGAACCCCAAGTATTTCCCTGATCCTGAAAAGTTTGATCCCTCGAGATTCGAAGGAAATGGACCTGCACCTTTCACCTACGTTCCCTTTGGAGGCGGCCCTCGCATGTGCCCTGGAAAAGAGTATGCTCGGCTTGAAATACTCGTTTTCATCCACAATCTTGTGATCAAATTCAAACTTGAGAAGGTCATTCCGGATGAAAAGATTATCTACAATCCGTCACCTGTCCCTACCAACGGTCTTCTTATCCGCCTCCAACCCCTTAAATAATAGCCTAGCTTACTTATAGGATCTTAAAAATCTTTTGGCGATCATATATGGGAACTCTTGTTGTAAACTCAAAATTTTGTTGATGTTTTCAATGGAAGTCTTTTTTATTTTATTTTTGCCAGCGTAATAATGCCACGTCCATAATATAAATCCCATTTTGCATAATTCGTTTTAGATAATATCTATATTTTCTCTTATATATATAAATATTGAAAATATATTTTGAGTTTGGGCACTTCTAATAAATACGGTCCAAGTCAAAGCATGGTCCAAGCTTTTTTCTTGACTTTGTTTGTTCGTGCATTAATTTCTTTGCGCGCGTCGCATACGGTTTTTTTTGGTTCTTGCGACCGCTGCATGTGAAAGAAATGAATGGCTTGGACGGTTCGCTTTGGGGTTGTAACCCGCCCCATTAAATGAAGGGATGCGAGAAGAAGGCTTTCATGTTGTCTTTTTTTTTTTTGGGTCGGTAAGGCTTTAATGTTGTCGCACATGGAAGATCTGACATGTTTGGTGCAAGAGAAAGTGAAGAAGATAAAGCCTTCTTTTTGGGTCGGTAAGGCTTTCATGTTGTCACACACGGAAGATCTGACATGTTTGGTGCAAGAGAAACTGAAGAAGATAAAAGGAATGTGGGTTTTGTTTGTCTTTTTCTACTTTGTATTAAAGGCGGAAAGAGAGAAGGAGAGCCACGAGCTCTTCGTGCATTAAAGGAAAAAGAAAAGGGACACCGCGTGAAGACAGAGAAAGGGCGAAGGAGACTTATCACGCTGCAATTGAGGGAGACTTCTTTTGGTTATATATAGAGAAGAGCCATTGAAGTAGAAGTGTACCAACGTCCATTGGGTGTTCGAGGGAACAGAGAGTTCTTCTCGTGAGAAGATTTTTCTCGTTATAATTGTATCCGAGTATTTTAGCCAATTCAATTCTTATGATTAAAATATGTTTAATTCCTTAAATAAAATTTCATTAAAAATTATGAGGGATTAAATATTATGTGAGTTATTGGGTATAATTGGGGCTCAAAAATATCAAGAAAGAGTGTTTGAATACTGATTGTAATCTTTATTATATTGCTTATTTTTATAGTCGAATTTCGTGCTGTTTTTCCCGTGGAGTAGTTTCCGATATTCGAACTAAACTACGTAAATTTGGTGTCAAATTTACTTTTCTTTTTTCTGACTAATTTTATCTAATTTGCTTGATCTATATTCACAACAATATATGTGTGTGATTTTTTTTTCCATTTATCTTTTTGTTTCCATTGTGTTGAATTTTTTGGCTTACATTATATATTATTAATATTCCTTTTTTTGTAACGACTGTTTTTTATTTCATGATAAAAAAAGGTCGATGGTTTGTGTGATTAATCATACGAAGATGTGAGTTTCCTCTTTTTTCATGGTTCTCCACTAAATTAAAGAAGTACCTTTTATATATAATAATAGGAAAAATAACATTATCCTAACCTTTGATCAAATTTGTACCAACCTTAGACTTTTGATCATTTAATATGATGCTTGAATTATTACTAAATACAATGTAGTGCTTAAACTATTAAGATGTTCAATATCATCTTTCGTTAGCAATATTTGCTGACATGTCCTCCAATCTATCAAAAAATTGATGGCAAAATATAATTCCTGGTCTCATGTTCTTACACTGTATTGGCTCATCATTTTAGAAGTTCAACTCACTATTAAATATTTTAGGAAAAATTACCTAAAATTTTCTAAACCTATTATACTTTTTTTTATTTAGTTGTAAAAATTTCAATTATATCGATCAAGTCTTAAACCTTTTTAGTTTTTGTCAATCGAATCCATTTGACCAATTTTAATAAGGAATCACCGATGTGAATGTCGGTCGTTTTATATGATGTGATCGATGACGACATGGATATTTATAATATTTTAATATATATGTTATTTTTTATAATGTTTTGGATTTTTTTTTTCTTTTCTCTTCTTTCCTTTTCTTTGGACTTGGGTCGCAAGGGCTACCACGCCCTCACTAGATGTGGGTGAGGGCAATGTGCCCTCACCCTGTCCGAATCTAGTGACAATAATGTGGCCCTCCCTTGTGGCCGATGAGGGTCGTCACTAGCCTATATCCAAAAAGTCAAGAAAAGAAATGAGAAAAAAAAAAAAAGATAAAAAATTAAAAATTTCTAAAATTATTGTTAAAAAATATCCACTTCCATATCCATCGTGCTATATGGGATAATTAATGTCAATGTCAACGATTTTTGGTCAAATTGATTAGATGAACTCAATTAGTAAAAGATGAAAAGATTCAGCATTCAATTGTTATATTAAAATGTTTTTTCGATATTTCATTTCATTGAAAACATCTAACTTGTTATTCATTTAAACAGTAGTACATCGACTATATAGGAATAGTTAAGGTTGAATATGAATGTTGCAGTTAAAAGACAAGTTGCTAGATATTTGCGAAGTCCTTATTGCTGATAAAGTTTGCGTCGTTTTTGTTCCCCGTCACAAAAGATTTGCCGTAAATTTTTTGCACCACTTTCAAATGCAATTTCAAAGAGGTCCTTTTTTTTTTTTTTTTTTTTTTTCTTAATGTTAATTACGACTCATCCTTTAGCGAATCTCGCTTTGATACTGGACCCGATCATGAGATTGACAATGAAAATATTATACTTTTTTTTTTTTTTTTTTTTGTGTATTAGAAATGGGAAAAGTCAGCCAGATCTGAATCTATCCAACTTGACATAAAAGTATAATGTCAAATAATATATCTTCCACCCATCTCTCTTTCATGCTCGATCCTGCCTTCTCCCAAAAGAAAAGATATAAATTGACGTTGACCCTCCACCATGACAAATTGTGACTGCCGCCTTCACCGTGACGGCCTTTCCTTCCCTAATTTGGCAGATCTTGACGCACACGTTGGGTGCACACTTTGAAATTTGGAATCCCATTAGGCTCTCTCTCCCCCACCAAAGGTAGTGACATAATCGGAATGGATAGACGTGAATTGCAATTCACAACACGATTGAGCACTCACGACACGCACATAGAGGAAATACTTTTAAAGTGCGTTTAGTTCAACATTTTCAAAACTTTTTGGAACCCTAAAACTCCTCTATGAAAATTTGGAATGGTTGTCACGACACGCACATAGAGGAAATACTTTCATTTTGAAAACTTTTTGGGACCCTTAAAACTCAATGAAAATTTGGAATGGTCGTCACAACATGCACATAGAGGAAATACTTTTAAAGTGTGTTTAATTCAACATTTTGAAAACTTTTTAAGACCCTAAAACTCCTCAATGAAAATTTGGAATGGTTGGCAATCATTTCCAATGGGTTTTGAGATGAAAGCTAGCTTTGAATTTTCAGCATTTTCGGAATACTGAAGCGATAGATTAATGAAATTTGGTCAGTTTCCTATTTTGCCCTAAAAAGCTGATTAAAAGTCCAATTTTGCCCCCTTTTGAAAAATGAAACCCTAAGTTATGCCTTGCTTCTTTCTTTTTTGCTTCGCTGGTTCTCTCTTTGCTCGACCGCTTCGTTCTTTGTATGTGCCAACTGTTGGGAAAATATGAAGGCTTCGAAATGAGTTGAACAATGAAATCAGATCAAGTAAAACAACTCGGACTTTGAAGCATGATATCACTTTCTTTAAGAATTTATTTGTCTCACAACGTTGCTAATGGTCACCGGCAAAAATCCTCCAAGATACAACAAAGTCTCGGGTGAGAATACTAGATACCAATTCTAGTATTTCTCGAGTCTCTCTCTAGGAAACAATTAGAAAAATGGCTGTCGTTTTTAGAAAGAAAACTCGAAAAGGAATAAAATGATCACTCACACTTTCTTCCGAAATCTGGCAAATATATATAAGACACTCTTTAAACAAAGGCAACTCTTCGTGAAAATTGAACAAACACGACCTTTAGAAAATTGTTCAGATAAACAAATGCGACTCTTTGGAAGAAGTTGAAAACGAACAATTGCAACCTTTTAGGAAAGTTAAAACCGAATAAGTAATTTTCCAAAGGTTGTCTTCAAAAGACAAACAAAATTCGAAATTATTTATTTTTTAAATTTCGAATTTTCATCATTTTTTTATTTCCGAAATTCTAAAAATAAAAAGCAACCTTTGAATTTATTAAAACTTAATAACATAAAAATAAAAATAAAAATAAAAGGATTAGCGCTAATTAAATCGCGGGCGCGCAAAGTGCTAAGTGCGCCAAATAATCACGCACCCGCAGCGGGTATGGTGGGGCCTAGCCCCACCCAATTATTCCTTTGATCATTCAAAGGAAATTCCACACTTTTAAATAGGTCCACTTCCTCCCACAAAACTTATGTGGGACAAGTAAAAAAAAAAAACTCCGAACTTGTTTTCACAAACAAACTCCCAACAATCGCCCACTTTGTTTGTAAAACAAAAGCTTTTCAAAATAAATTCTAAAACTGAACAGCCAAATTTCAGTAAGATTAATATACATACATAAAGGTCTCTTTCGAGTTAAACCTTTACTTAGTGTAAGTATATTTAAAGCTCTATCAAAGTAACAAGTAGCTTGGCTTTAAACTTGTACTTTTATGTAATAAAACCGGACATGCCACACATACACTAACCTCTTGTTTCAGCGAGAAGTTCTATATTACTCCGCACTATTATGACCTTGTGCTTGATCCTGTTTTATGAGCTCTCTAGAAAGCAACCCTAACTTTCGTAAGAAGCGGCACCACTTCTAAGCTCATATAGGTGAAGTATCTACCATGTGTTTCTGTTACTATCAACACATTACAAATTTGTATTATACTTCCTTAAGAATTCAATTCAACCTACAAACGTAACAAACGATACGACTTCTCATATCAGGGCTACGCCAATATCAAACAATCACATTCAATAACTTGTTATTACCCATTAAACCTTGTAAATAGTGATGTTCTACAAAAAGGTTGGGTTATCATTATTGGTGATTTCAATTAAAGGGTTTCAGCCCCATTTCTTGTGAGGTCGTTATTACCATATGTCTTAGTAAAGCCTTTGTCAAAGGATCTGCTAGATTTTTACTTGACCTCACATAGACAATTGTTATGGTACCATCTTTAATCAATTGTCTCACATATTCATGTCTTAGACTAATGTGTCTAGACTTACCATTATAGGTGCTACTATAGGTTCTTGCCAAAATAGCATGACTATCATAGTGGATAGAAATAGGAGGCATAGGACTAGGCCATAATTTGATATCCAACAATAAATTTCTAATCCATTCAGCCTCTTTCCCAGCTGCCGCAAAGCAATAAATTCAGATTCCATTGTTGAGTGAGTTATACATGCCTCGTTTCTTGCTCGCCCAAGATACAAAGACCTCCGGCTAGTGTGAAGATCCATCCGTAAGTGGAACGGTCATCTCCCACACTTGTAATCCAACTAGCATCGAGTGGATCCTTCTAATACAGCCGGATAATTATTGTAGAACAATCCTAAATTTTTAGTTCTTTTAAGATAACCAAAAATTTTAGTAATAGCTCTCCAATGTTCTGTACTTGGATTACTAATATACCTACTCAACTTGCATACATAATAAGCAATATCAGGTCTAGTACAATGCATCGCATACATTAAAGACCCTATAGGACTTGCATATTCTAGTTGTGCCACCGCTCTACCAGTATTATAATTTAATTTAATACTATAATCAAATGGAGTACTTATTTCTTTAAAACCAAGATGTTGAAATTTATTTAATAATTTTTCAACATAACTACATTGGCTTAAAGAATAACCCCAACTATTTTTCTTAACTTTAATACCTAAGATAGTATCTACTTCATCCAAATCTTTCATTTTAAACATGGAAGTTAGATACTTCTTAGTCTCATTAATTCCAGTCATATTCGTTCCAAAGATAAGCATGTCATCAACATACAGGCACACTAAGACACCATAGTCTTTAGTGAATTTAGAGTATATACACCTATCGGCACTACTATTGATGAAACCATTTGACAATATGACCAAATTAAACTTTTCATGCCACTTTTAGGAGCTTGCTTAAGTCCATAAAGAGACTTAATCAATTTACATACTTTTCTTTCATTTCCAGGAAGAACAAAACCCTCCGGTCATTCCATGTAAATCTCCTCATTTAAGTCTTCATTTAAGAAAGCAGTTTTAATATCCATTTGATGGACACAAAGATCATAAATGGAAGCTAGAGCAAAAAGAACTCGAATAGAAGTTATATGTGCAACAAGAGCATATGTATCAAAATAATCTATTCCTTCTTTTTGTCTATATCCCTTGGCTACAAGCCTAGCTTTAAAAGCTTGAATAGAACCATCAGAATGATATTTTCTTCTAAAAACCCATTTGCACCCAAAAGGATTTGATCCTTTCAGTAAATCTACTAATACCCAAGTATTATTGGACACAATTGAGTCTATTTCATCATTTACGGCTTCTTTCCAAAAGGAAGCATCTCTAGAGGGCATAGCATCATTAAAGCTTCTAGGATCATCTTCTAAATTTAATACTAAAGGGTATTTATTTACCACATTATTATCTCCATCTCCTTCAACAAGAAAAACATGAGTAATAAAATCAGGACCTAAGTCTTTTATTTTCCTAGCTCTAGTACTTCTCCTTGGTTCAATCATGTCTTTAGAATCATTCGTTTCTTTCTCTTGATAATCACTTTGAGCTTCCATAGATCTTGAATTATTTTCAATAATTTCAGAACTTGTAAAACATTTATTCTCAAAGAATTCAACGTCTCTCGATTCTACTATGACATTGGACTCTAAATCAAGAAGCCTATAAGCTTTACTGTTTTCAGCATACCCAACGAAAACACTCTTGATTGCTCTAGGACCGAGCTTTGTTCTCTTAGGATATGGAGCTCGGTAGTATGCTAAGCACCCCCACACTTTAAGATATGACAAATTTGGCTTTGTACATTTCCATACTTCATAAGGGGTTATATCATTTTTCGGAAGGTATTTTGTTATGAATATAGCATGCAGTAAGTAATGCTTCTCCCCAAAGATTAATTGGTAGCTTTGAATTTGAAAGCATACAATTAACCATTTCTCCAATAGATCGATTTTTCCTTTCAGCCAAACCATTTTGTTGTGGGGTGTATGGTGCCGAAACTTGATGAATAATATCATGTTCTTCACAAAATGAAGAGAATTCATTTAAGAAATATTCTCCACCTCTATCTGATTTTAGAACTTTAATTTTCTTTTCTAATTGATTTTCTACTTCACCCTTATATTTCTTAAACATGGTAAATGCTTCATCCTTCGATCTCATGAGATAAACATATAAAAACCTACTGCAATCATTCACAAAGGTAATAAAGTACCTTTTGCCCCCACGTATTAGCATACCATTAAATTCACATATATCACTACGAACCAAATCCAATAAATTCGAATTTCTTTTAACACTAGGAAATGACTTCTTAGTAAGTTTAGACTTAGCACATATTTCACATTTATCAAGTTCACCATCGAAATTTATCAAGTCTAACTTCTTCATATTCTTCAAATAACGAATATTTATATGTGCCAACCTACTATGCCATAAGGAAGAAGACTCAACAATATAAGCAGAACTAATAATATTATTATTGATACTCAGTTGATACATGCCATCAGTGGCATAACCCTTCCCAACAAACAGCCCATTTTTCGATAGGATAACCTTGTCGAATTCAAACAAAACCGAAACCCCTCTTACAAAGTAAATCAATAGAAACTAGGTTCTTCCTAATTTTGGGTATAAATAACACATTAAGAAGAGTTATCTTCTTTCCAAAAGTGAAGTCTATCTCCACCGTGCCCTTTCCAGCAACCTTTGCAAGAGTATTATTTGTCATCAGGACCTCTTGAACATTTGAGTCAACAATCTCCTCAAATTGCTTGAACATATACTTGTCCTTGCACACATGGACGGTTGCTCCAAATCTAACCACCAATCGGATTGGGCAGTGGTAGAATTGATTTCAGAAATTATAACCATCTCATTATTAATTTCAGAAATTTTCTTGTTTGAAAACATGTTTGAAATCATGGTTACATAATTTTCTTCAACCAGATTTGCATCTGCCTTCATCGTCGGAATATTCTTGTCCTTTGAAATGCTCTTGCGGTGAATGCAATCCTTGGCGTAGTGTCCCTGTTTGCCACAAACAAAACAACAACCCTTTTTCTTTTTTTTTGTGTTCTCTTGAATTTATGCCCCACGCCTTTTACTTTGAAATTCTAGCCGAGTTTTCGTTTTTTATCCACAGCATTCACCTTGGAATTGTACAAAACAGAATTATCACGTAAACGTGACTCTTCCTCAATGTGAAGATGTTTCTGTATTTGCTCCAAAGTAAAGTCCTCTGACTTGTGAATCAGCCTTTTTCCATAGTCTTTCCAACTTGGAGGCAATTTCGCAATAATTGCTCCAACTTGCAAAGTTTCTGGAATATCAATCTTGAGGGCACGAATCTTATTCACAATCACTTGCAATTCGTGGACTTGTTCCAGCAAGGGTTTAGTATCAATAAACTTGAAATCAAAATACTTTGCTATTAGATATTTGTTAGTACCTTGCTCCTCCGCTTTGTACTTGAATTCCAGTGCATTCCAAATTTCTCTGGCCGACTTCATTTAAGTGAATAAGTCTTTCCTATGACGCCGATTTCGCATGATTTGCACATCAATTGGACTCAACTTCTCTTATGATTCGCATGATAGAAATTTGTCATTAAGTGAAATTCAAAACCCCTATTTTTCCCTTGTTGAAGCTGACCTCGTCATTTTTCTATGATTTTCTTGTTAAGGATTCTAAGATTGGGTCCTTAACAAAAGTTGTTCGTCTTTCTTTTGTTCACGCTATGGTAAAATTTCATATTCTTCAGATTTTCTTTTTAGGTCAAATCACTATTAATGTGTCATGATACCCTGCTATTTTGCTGCATTTCTAATGTGGTATTGTGCATTCTTGAATTTTCATAAATTCCTATGTAGCTCACGTTAGAAAACTTTCGCCATGAAAGTCGTTCCCCATGATATTGTTGATGTTGTGTAATTTGCTTGGAACAAATTGTCCATAGGTTCCCTTCCAATTACACTGATTTTTTTTTTACCCTGTTCTGTGATATTTTGTTGCAATTCTCTGCTGTGATTTTCTTCTAGAAATTTTTAGGATATACTAAAATGCCATAGAATTCTTTTTTTTTTTTAGTAGGATAATGGCCCAACATTTGCATGCTGTGTTCTACTTGCCCTCTTTTAGGAACTTGTAAAGAATACTTTAAGCTTTCTAATGACACCTAGTTTGTCCAATTTTCACACCAGTTGCCCTGTTTTCCTTTCTTTTCAAATCCAAGTTTGAAATTTGGAATTTGCCTTGGTCAGAAATACATATTCTGTTTTTGTGGGCCTGATTGTTTGTCATTTTCCCACGATCTTTTAGGCATAGATTTTGAGGTAGAGTCCTTGATAAAAGTTGTCTGAAACATCGGTACCTATGGCATATAAAAATTTGAGATGGTTCGAACATCAATTGATAGGCTCAATTGGTTATAAAACTTTGGTGTGATATGTTACCATGTTCTATTTCTGATTGACTAGTTCATGTTCTTGGATTTTTTAGAAATTCATGCATTAGGAATCGTGAGATGCTTCCTTCATGAAAGTTGTTCCTAATGGAGTGCTTGATGTTTTGTGTTTTTCTTAGAGCCAATTATTCATGGGTTCTACCTTGATTACTTTGTTCTTATTTGTGATGATTGTTTCCTTTATCTTTATGCACCTAGTTATAGATTTCTTAGATTAGGTTTAGAATAGGATTTTGAAGATGGATAAAGCATGAAAGATGGTGGAGGTCGATGTCCACTCCGACCGTTATTATGTAATGCTCATTTTCCCGACATATGTCTCGGGTTCCTTGTGTTGTTTAAAACCCGACGAGTTGCGGGTCTTTTCTTTTTCTCTCATTTTTCTTAATTGTGCTCTCTTTTTTTTAGGATTGCATGATTAGGTTTATTGCTTTTTCTTGATTGTTTACTTCCCGTCTTTCAATTTTAGTTTCATTGATTGTTTTCCTTTTTTTTAGAAATAGAGTAGAATGAAAGTAATCCACCACGCGTGGTCACTTAGTATAAAATTGATGATCCCGAAAAATGTAAAAAAGAAATGCATGGACATGATAGAATAAAACACAACATACTGTTTATGTACCGAAAGGGCGTTAATAAGAATATTAGCGTAACCCAAGTCCCCAAACCTAGATATCTGGTTGCGTAGGAATCGAGGGAATTCTCCCAACCCTCGATTGGGTTTTCTAGCTGACCTCCAAAAAATAAGGCTAGTGGCGACTCATATATTTCTTAGGTTGTTAGACAATTAAATCATATAAAAAACTTGTTGCGTATAATATGAGCTTGGGAGAGCTCGGGATCTTGTTAGGATTAGGCGCGACAGCTTGGCGACTCCACTGGGGACTGGTTACTAGTTTAAGAGGACTTGAAGCCGTTTAAAAATGGTTGTTGTGTTTTTTAACTAACATGTCTTGTGTAGGATCGCCTGCATGTCAAAGTCGCGTGGAAAATCAGGTTAGTCGCTAACCTTGTGTTAAATGATTTTGTAGGTGGGAGTTATAAGGGGGGCGTGCTTGTAAACCCTTTGTTTTGCAAGTGGTGTAAAGATGTATGAATGTATGAGGGTTTACATTGAAGTGCTGGATGTTTAAATTTAAATGCATGTTTACAAGCTTTAGCACGACACCGCACACACAACCGCGGTCTAAAACCCCGATCACCCAATCTAGGACCTTAGGAGGGTTTATGGGTGGAATCTGCGAGTGAATGCTCGTGGTAATCCATTGCTTACATAAACCCGCTCATCCCAATTGATAAAGATAGCACTGACCGACGATAGTAGCGGTGGGTAAACTATCTTTATCCTTTGGGATGGAAACCTTGAGCCTTTAGCACCCCCACCTTAGGCGTCGAAACCTTACAGTTTCATGTGACATGTGATTTGTGTTTGCCATGTGTTTGGTTGGTAAGAAATCGTTCCTTTTTTATCGTTCTTATCTTTTTACTCTCCTTATTTCAATTATGCATTTTATATTTCAACGACGATATGTTTTAATCATGGGTGCCCCTTTAGGTTTAGGTTTAGATGGGTAAAGCTGAAATCGACGTGATCCCTGTGCCTGGGAATTTCAAGACTTTATGGGAGAATCTCAACCCAAGACATCAAGACTATGTGGAAAGGCGCATAGGCTTCCTCCCGGATTTATTAAAAGTCAAAACACGTATTGCAATGGTCAAAGCATTGGTCCATTTTTGGAATCCCATGACTTCCACTTTTGTGTTTAATCAATATGAATTGACCCCTACAATTGAGGAGTTCCAGAAAGCCATTGGATTAGGCAAAGCTTCCTTAGGTTTCGTCACTCCTCCTATTGGTCAAAATTCAATCTCTTTTCTAGGTCAATTCCTCAATATCCCTGCTGACAAAATTGAAGCTATTCTTAATGGAAATTCTCATGCCATGCCTTATAATTTCCTTGAAAAATATTTCCTTAGCCTCGAGCCTAAATCTGGAAATCTAATTCCTCGTGTCTTCCTACTCATGTTTTTTGGCTTTGTGATATTCCCATATACCCGAAAAATAATGGATCCTTTAGTCACCCACATTGTTAATCAAGTGTGCGCATTTAATTGTTTTACACATATGATCCTTGCCGAAACTTTCGTATCCCTTAATCGTTTCAAAGCAAATGGCCGAGGAACTCTTAGAGCTCCATTAGGACTTCTCCAAATTTGGCTTGTCTCACATATCAAGGAATTCGCCCCTCATATGAAAATTATTGATGTCACAAAATATCATCATCCTATTCTTAGATTTTCCCAAAGAGATGGATTCTTTCCCTCATGGTCTTTCTCTATGTGGTTTCATTTCCTCAAAAGCCTAAATCCTAGCTTAATTCAATGGCATGCTCCGTGGCTTGGGAATCCCGAGGTGCGCCTTTTTAGTGGAGATGACAACCCACTCCCCCTCGTGGGATTGACGGGTTTAACGTCATATTACCCTTTAAGGGTGCTCTGCCAATATCGCGCGCTTCAAACGATCCCGCCAATCCTCAAGCCGGGGTTATATTGTATTGATTATCACGATAAAGTCATCAAGGGAAACCAAATTGACCATATCAAGGCCACGATTGAAGCTGCTATTGGAGTTTGGTATTCACATTCCACGCATTATGTGGTTGCTGCTAATGAAGCTGATTTGGAAGGAGAAATGAAGATTCACCAAGCCACTAATGATTACATATACCGTCAAATAGAAACTGAGCTCAATATTCAGTTGCCTGATATTCCCGAGCCTTAAGGATTTCGGCAAACACATATTATGGAGCAAGAAGACATTGCCTTGATCGATGAGGGATGCTTGGCCCATGATAACAAGCGTCTCCGCACGATCCAACCTAGTTCTTCTTAGGTTTTCGTTTCGTTTTCTTGTAAAGAGATTTCCTTTGTATTTCCCTCCTTTCTATCGAGGTTTCCCCGTACTCATTTTCATATTACATGTATTTATCTTCATATTACATGTAAAATCGAACCATCTTGTAAGCTTCAAGAAAGCAAGTTTCTTTTCCCTTGTAATTGTTTGATTGAAATCAATGAAATTCATGAACATTTTCATGTAATTTTTAGAAAAAGGGGCATTCTAATTAAATATTTGTCGTCGTTCCTTTTCAATTGTATAATTTCTTTTGAAGAAATTTTGATAAGATGATGATTGTATGGTACTGGGACCATATAAACTTCTTATCATTATTTCATCTCAAGAAAATATAAAATTGACTAGGACTTGTATTTTAATGGTTTCTTTTAACTTGTACCGATTCATCTTCTTTACACGGAGGTTGTGAAAAACGGCTGAAGAACGGTCTATTATTTGTACTCGCCGCCAAACAAAGATGGAAAACGAATAAATCATATATTTATTAGGTTGTTAGACAATTAAATCATATAAAAAACTCGTCGCGTGTAATATGAGCTTGGGAGAGTTCGGGATCTTGTTAGGGTTAGGCGCGACACTTATATCTCTTCCTTGGGCCCGAAGGGTCATGTTCAGCTGAGCTTGGATGAGACCCGTTTCCAGTGCTTATTATGATCATGTTCAACTAAAGGGTGATGAGAGTTTTTCAGGACTCAATTACCTTGTACAGAGGATGTTCACTAGATGAGTGGACTGTGTTGACTTGTCTTGCTCTTGCTTGATGCAAGCCAGTAGAATGAGATGCTGCTACGGATACTACATTAAAGATTTGCCTCGATAACCCATAGAGATAAAAGGTGTTAAATTATTTGATTATTTTGGGATCGAATAGAAATCTCACTCTCGAGCGGTCACCCTAGATTTATGTTGTTTCACATCATCCTCGAATGCAGTCCATCATTTGTTACAGCTCCTGCAGTTGCTGCTATATCACTTCCCATTACGGAAGCCTTGCGACATATCCTTCCTTCTGCAAGTGCCTTGTTTTTTTTTTTTTTTGTCACGCTGCAAGTGCCTTGTTCGGAAGACAAATCTTTATAAAAGTGGGCTTGAAGACTCGAGCAGAGGCCAGTGAGGGCCTGAAAAACCAAGAAGCCTGCAAAAGGAGATGAATAAGAAAATAGCAATAAAGGAAGGAAAATAATACGGGTCAAGTCGAATCAAATTTGAATTGGGTCGGATATGGGTTATAGGAAGTCCATTAAAGTTTTTGTATTTAATTTTTATTGTCAAAAAATTTAATTTAATCAAGATTGAAATAGAAATTCTAACTATCACAGTTTAAGTTTTAACTTTGTGAATTGACAAATTTAGAAGCATTTTAGAAGAAAACTTATAAGCAAATGTTACTTTCATGTCAATGACAAGAGTTCTTTATAAGTCATTTCAATTTATAGGTTTCTTACAATTTTTTATTTTATTTACTAATTTTTTTG
Organism: Eucalyptus erythrocorys; assembly: GCA_014182555.1. NCBI lineage: Eukaryota > Viridiplantae > Streptophyta > Magnoliopsida > Myrtales > Myrtaceae > Eucalyptus > Eucalyptus erythrocorys. Next base: position 10,071,317 of record CM024601.1, on the reverse strand, counting down.
TTTAATTAACTTTTTAATTTGACATGAAATTTTTATCCAAGTAATATATATGCATAAAAGGCTTAAAGTGGGTTAAATTTGTTCTCTTAGATTACATTAACCATTACTAAGATTTGGTAAATTGGGTCAGGAAATTTAGGGGCTCTTTGGTAACCATCTAAACAGTATCCGATTCTGATTTTTTGTTCCCGAGAGAAGTTTTGGAACATAATCATGTTTGGTAAAATTTTTGTTCCCCGGAACAAATTCATATTTTTTTTGTTCTCGGAGATAGATTTGGAACAAAATCGAGAATAAAAAAAAAAAAAGAAGTTGATTCTTGTTCCGTGTACAAATATAAGAATCAAAACCAACTCTTTTTCTTCCCTTTTCTCTTTTTTCTTATTCTCTTTTCTTCTTCTTCATCAATCGCCATTCCGTGGTTGCCGTCCGCCGCCGTCCGCCACTGTTCGCTACTGTTCGCCATGTTTGCTGCCACCACCAGCAGTCATTGGCAGGCGGTTTGGCGAGCTCGCCAAGTTAGGGCGAGGTCCAGCGAGCTTGTCGGAGGCAAGCACAGCCATCGGCGAGGCTCGCTTAGCCCCGCCGAGGCTCGACCTCGCTAGATCCGACGAGACCAAGCCTCGCCGGTGGCCAAGCGGGCCTCGCCGGGGCCGATGTGGCCCGCTTGGCCATCGACGGGGTGGGGCGAGCCTCGCCTACCTTGCCGGTGGCTAAGCAAGCCTCATCGGGGCCGGGCGAGACCCGCCTCGCCACCGATGAGGCTCGGCCTTGCCGGATCTAGTAAGGTCGAGCCTCGGTGGGGGCGGGGTGAGCCTCGCCGGCCTCGGCGATGGCCATGCGAGCCTCATCGAGGTCGGGCAAGGCCCGCCCGGCCACTAGCAAGGCTGGTGAGACTCGCCCGGCCTTGTTGAGGCTCGACCTCGCTAGATCTGAGATTTTGTTCCGGAGAGTAGTTTTGGAACAGAATCGCATTTAATAAAATTTTTATTCCTAGGAACGAAATTCTATTTTTTTGTTCCTGGAAGTAGATTTGATACCAAATCAAGAATAAAAAAAAAAAAGTTAATTTTCATTCTGAGTACAATTATAAGAATCAAAACCAACTCTTCTTTTTCCATTTTCTCTTTTTTCTTATTCTCTCTTCTTCTTCTTCTTCATCGATCACCATCCCGCAGTTGCGGTCTGTCGCCACCACCGCCAGTGGTCATCGACAACCGGTCCCGTGAGCTTGTTGGAGGTAAGCCTAGCCATCGCCGAGGCTTGGCCTCGCCTCACCAGTGGCCAGGCGTGCTTTGCGAGGCCGGTGAGGCTTAACATCGCCAGATCTAGCGAGGCCGAGCCTCGCCCAACTGCTAACAAGGCTCGATCGACGAGGGCTGGCCTTACCGAGGAACGGTGACACTTCGATGAGGTCGCCGGCCCTCATCTGGCCGATCGCCGATTTGATGACTGGCCACAAGAAGAAGAAGAAGAATATGAGAAAAAGGAAAAGAAAAAAAAAAAAAGAAAAGGAAAGGAAAAGGAAAAAAAGTAAAAAATATTATTTAAAAATTAAAAGAAATTGATTTGGAGTTAGAATTAATGAGCATGGTACCAAACGCAATTTTATTCAAGAATCAGAAATTTTGGATAATTACCAAACGGCTTAAAATGCTTAGAAATTATTCACGGAAACAGAATTAAAAGGAATCATTTATGATCAGAATCTGTTTCTGGGAATAGAATCGTTACCAAACGCACTCTTACATTGCATGAAAATAGATCAAAATGAGTAAAATGGGTCAACATGTTCAACTCGATCCAAATCCCACCCAACCCATTCATTTGATGGCCCTATCTTTAATATACCTTTGTCATGATGATGACAGGCAATACAAACTCTTAAATGCAAAAATTGTATATACAACCTACACTAGTGTTGTGCATTGAAAAGTTGGGCTGACAAGTCTCATGGCATAAGATATATAAATTTTCACCTATGCATTGTTTCTACATGGCTAAAAGGTCCAACACCAAGACATCCTCAATTGTTTTACATGGATGTTTTTCTAGTAAATTCCTCAAATTTGGACACTCAATCATGTGGTCATTCGGTCAGCAAGAAGTAAATAACTAAATTGGGCACATATATTAGTTAATAATATAGCTGCCTTGTTATTTTTTGTTTGATCATGGCATTCTTCTAAATTGGTGTAGATATGTGCGCATAGAATTCAATTACATTTCCGATGTCAAGATTTTGATAGTAATTACTGATGACATTAGTAGCAAGCATACTATTCAAAATGATTATTTTATGAATGTCGTATCTTAATAAATAGTTATTATGATATTTATCGCTTCCACCATCATCTGAAACACAATACACCATGGTTTAGAAACATATATTTTAAACATCTGTTGAAAACATAGAGCTGTATATGCCCATGTACCTAGACCCCATCGACTTCACAACAATTGCCGACATCAAATGGATGCATCACAAACAAGAAAATAATCACTTCAAGTGTCATCTTTCAAGAATTTTCAAATATAAATACCACAAGTAGCAATTGGGAGCTTATTGGAAGCGGAAACTTTTTGTGGTAAGTCCTATTATAAAGATCCATATATGCGGATGCCAAGTAGAATGTTCATAATCTGATGAAATTTGTTCATAGCAATCTTAGTATAGTCATAAGTCAAAGTTAATGCTCTTCATTCTCTGAAAGCATTAACCTGCATTACATCCAATGCAAACTTAAAGCTCAATTGATGGACATTGCAACTATATAAGTTCATTATATGCGAAAGACATTATAAATACTTTATTGGGATAACTTCAATTTGAAAACATTGCGTTTACAAGCCTAGTACAATCAATTGGTTTCATAATGTCTACATTTTATTTTTTTTAAAAGCACCAACTAATTTACTTACTATTTGAGCTATTGAAAACATTCTCATTTTGCATCTAAGTTAAGCCTAGGGAGTACTTTTACTTAACTCTAAAAATATTCATTTAGTAAAAGTTTTGTTTCACAACCGTGCTCCTTGCATGAAGGGCGGGATCTATTATGTTAGCCTCAGCTAAACTTTCAAGAGATTAAGATGTTGAATTATGGTTCAGCAAGTTATATCAACATCTATTCCGATAACCGCCTTCGTGACCCTAGAAAACACCAGTTGTTTCAGATAGATTCAGCAAGTTATATCAACATCTATTCCGATAACCCCCTTCATGACCCTAGAAAACACCAGTTGTTTCAGACAGATTTTACAAATGTTGATCTAACTTGTCAAGCCAAACTTCAACATATTAACCTCTAGAAAGTTTTGTCAATTTAAACATAAAAGTACTTGCTCTTCATGCAGGTGGGACGGTTGTAAAGTAAACTTCGTTTTGATAATCCCCAATTTTAATTTAGATGCTAAATGAGACCATATTGTGTAGCTCAAATAGCCAAAAAAAAAAAAAAACTAATTAGTGCTTCTTAAAAATTGTGGACATAATACAACCAATTGATTGCACTAAGCTATAAATGTGATTTTCTCGAATTGAAACCCCTATAAAGTGGTTACAATGTCTATCGACATATGTTGAAATTATATGGATGCAATGTCCACTAATTGAGCTTTAAGTTCGCATTTGGATGTAATGTAGTTTAATCCTTTCAAAAAACGAGTTGGATGACACTAAGATGGCTGTGAACAAGATCCATTGGAGATGAACATTCTAGTTAGCATCCTCATAGCCATTATATGAGTCCATATGTTTGAATTGCCATGAAAATGTTTATGCTTCTCATAAACTCCCAAAAACTACTTGGAATATTCATATTTGGAAACTCCTGCAAGATGACATTTGAAGCTATTATTTTCCTATTCGCGATGCATCCATTTAATAACGGCAATCGTTGTGTAGTCACTATGGTTTAAGTACACAAGCAAATACAACCCCGTGCTTTCAACGATGTTAAAAACATATGTTTCTAAACCATGATACATTGTGTTTCAGATGGTGATGAAAGAGCAAAACATTTTAACAACTATTTTCTTGATAAACGACAATTAGAAGATAATAATTCCAAATAGTGTGCTAGCTACTAAGGCCATTACTTACTACTATCGAAATCCTCATATGGGAGATATAGTTGAATTCTACGTGCACATGTCTACACCAACTAAGAAGATTGCCATGATGAAATAGAGTAACAAGGTGAGTAACTATATTATTAGCTAATTTACTTGCCCCCTCTAGTTTATCTACTTCCTGCTTTCTTAATGACTAGAGAATTGAACGTCATGATTTGAGTAAAGGAATTTATTGCAAAATTGTCCATTTAAAACAATTGAGGATGTCTTGGTTTTGGATCTCTGGCCATGTAGAATTGATGCATAAGTAAAAATTATTTGGTCTATGTAGCTGTTTCAAATGTAGAGGGTCCCTCACTAATTATGTGCAATTCGTCATAACACTAAACTAATTATTGCATAAATGATCAAAACCTCTTCTTTGCCAATATACTGTTTCTTACAATTGTTGATCCCATAAAACAGAAAAATGTTTTTGTGGTGGATCTCATATGTGCTCATAATGTTATAAAACAATTTTGGCAAATCTTTTGTTACAGAATCGTGTCGATTTAGTTTATTTTACTATTTTAAATACAATTTGTTTTGTAGGATGCATGTGCATTGCACAAAAGAGGGACATTTAATGCATGAGAAATGCATGTTTAATACATGAAGTCACTAGTCGGCCTAATTTTTGGCACCGACAAGCCTGTGCATCAAACATGCATCTTTCATACAATACGATGGGCGGGGGTGGTTTCATGCCTTTTACAATTTACTTGCAGCTCCATTTATTGATGAGTATAATTCTACCCACCGTTCTTTCGCAACTCCCTCTAGCCCCAACAATTCTCTTCCTCTTTCATTTGTTGGTTTGCTCTGCGTCCTCTCTTCCCATGGCATCAGAATCATTATCTTTGTTTCTCTTAAAGTTGCCTTGCGCTCTCTTGTCACTCCCACACCTTCCATTCATCGTTGTCCAATGCAAAGCAACTCTCTGTCCCAATCCTCAACCTCAAGCCCCTCGCCTACCATTTTCCTTTCAAACCTACCATCTCCTCCTCCTTCGCCTGGTATAGATTGCACTTGAAAGAGAGCTTGTGTGTGCGCCATTGCGAAGAGTCACTTCTTCTTCATCTTTGGAGGACACTGCCGCTATGAGGCTCTATATCGGAAACATCTTTAGAGATGTCGACAACTCCTACTCACCAAAATAATTGCGCAAAATGGTGCCACTTAATGCAATTCCATAGTGATTGTAGCTCGGCGATTTGGTTCCCGGATGAATCCATAGGATCAACATGTCATATCCAATTCCAATTTTTTGGAATTGTTTCTTAATGAACAGTTCCCGATTTCATGATGGGAACCACCCAACTTGGAGCTAATCACCCCTAATGTGAAGCAACATAGAACAATTACAACGAAACTAAAGCAACAATAATCTAAAAGTCTAATACAACATACTTTGGCAAGCATTTTTTATTTATTTATGGTAATGCTTGGGCATTGTCTGCGTATAGAAATTTGCAGATCATGTTCCTACTTATTTTCTATTTTATTGCAAATGCAATAGTCATGTACAGGACATGCGGAACTTTCTCCTACAACAATCCTCAACTTGAGTTCTTTTTGTAGCAACTTCATCTTTGCAATCTACAATATGGGTATTCCAATTTGTTTCTGCTACCTGCAGCTAATTCTACCATCTCACTATGTAGCAAAAACTCAAGTTGAGGATTGCTGTTGGAGAAATTTCCATATGTGCTATCCATGAATATTGCCTTTACAATCAAATAGAAAATAAGGGTGTGTTTGTTTCGCGAAATACATTTTCGGGGAAAACGTTTTCCTCATTTTCCGGCGTTTGGTTCACTCAGGAAAATGAGTCAACGGAAAACGTTTTCCTAGTCAACAGAAAACATTTTCCTAACAAAGCTTAAATTCACGAAAATGATTTCCCCTTTGAAAGGACCGGAAAACGTTTTCCGAATCTACCAAAGCCTAGATTTGATGCTTGGTTTACAAACAATTATTCTTATAAAGATATATTTTTAAATTTTTATAATTCTTTTTAAAATATTTTTAAAAAATCGAAATTTTAATTTTTTAATATAATTTTTATTTATTTTTAAAAATATAATTTTTAATTTATAATCATTTTTCTTTTTCTCTTTTCTCTTTTCTCTTTCTTCTTCTTCGGTTGGCCGTTGGCCACGACGATGGCCGCGACCAGCCACGGCGAGACCGAGCTCGTCGATGTTGGGTAGGGCTCAATCTCGCCGATCCGGCGAGGCCGAGGCCCCGCTCGATCTTTGGCGAGCTCGAGCTTCACCGATCGTCAACAAGGACGAGCCTTGCCGGATCTAGCGAGGCTCGAGCTCATCAACATCGGGTGAGGCTCGATCTCGCTTGGCTCGTCGTCGACCGGCGGCCGACCGTCACTCCGCGCCACCCACCGGCTAAGGAAGGAATAAAAAGAAAAAAAAAGGAAAAAAAAAAATTGAAATATGAAAAATAATTATAATTTCGATTTTTATAAAAAAAATATTTTTATAAAGTTAAAAAAAAGGTTATGGACTCAACAAATTAATTTGGAAGTAAGAGGCGTACTATTGTCAATTGTTAGGTCAAATGTCATTCAATCATTTTTCAAATGTGGTCCAAACACCAAAATACTTTCAATCACATATCACCAAACAAAGGAAAAGTAACCATTTTCCCTGGAAAATGATTTCTCGAAAAACATTTTCCAAAAACGTTGCGTTTTCCGTGAAACAAACACACCTAAGTAGGATCACGATCTGCAAATTTATGGTAATGCTTGGGCATCATCTGCATGCATATTGAAATTTGTAGATCATGTTCTACTTATTTTCAATTTGATTGCAAAGGCAATATTCATGTACAGGACACGCGAAACATTCTCTTACAGTAATCCTCAGCTTGAGTATTTTCTGTAGCAACTTCATCTTTGCAATGGAGCAATTTTGCTACATATTGAGGATGGTAGAAGTAGCTGTTATGTGATAATGGAGCTAACCTTTTATGTTAGCTGTCTTCCCCTCGAGCAACGCTGACTAACTTCTGAAAGCCAAGCTTGGTCAGATTAGATTGACTAATTTACCAAGTTAAACCCAATTGTGTTTATTAAATTGAGTTGACTATGGAAATGGACTATGCTCGTGGTTGGTTCCATATTGCCATTGCCACTATAAGGAACACACTCATAAGGAAGAGGGTGTTCCTCTCATAGGAACTAAAACAATACAGTAGTGCCAAAACAATTGAAAGACTCTGATCACTAAAAGAAAAACTACAATTTTGTTCCAAGTATTTTAAGCGTTCTTTATTTTGGTCCTCATACATTTGTTTTCTAATTATAGTCCTTAAACAAGTACTTTAAGACCATTTTCACCCCTCTAAAACCAAAATAGTACATTGGAATGCCATCTAAGGGATGAAAATAGTAGCAAAGTAGTCGTTCAAGAACTAAAATGAGAACAGAGATCAAAATGAAGAATGCCCTAAATAATTGGAACCAATAATATTCTAATCACTAAATTTGCGGAAATTAACATACCGAAAAAAAGTACATATCAGGAAAAGAATACTAAAGGAGGAAGACATGTAACATAAAAGGTTAGCTCCATTATCGCATAGCGCACAAACAGAATTAGAACAATCATACTCCTCAGCTATCCCATCTTCAACATCTTCCATCCTAACACTTTCAGTATTTTCCACAATAAAACTAGAGTTTGCAACATTCTAAAAGATCCTTGTGTCAAAAGCCAAGCCTAGTGAGAACCAGATTGACCAATTTACCAAGTCAACTCTGATTGTGTCTTACTAAAACCAGCTGAATATAAGGACGATCTACGCTCATCGTAAGTTGGGTATCCATGTGATGTTTTTATTTTTATTACAATCCTAGAATAAAAACCTAACCACTCAACTTAGAAAAGCAAATACAACTTAGAAAAGCAACATAAAAGAGTCACAATCAATTCAATCAAAGATGGTAAGGAAAGAACAAGTGAAAGAAAATGAAGTGTAGTAAAGTAACTTGGTATGAGTCTTACAAAGAATATAACATAATCCTGTTATTAAGTTTAAGAATAGCAACCCCATGAGCTTATTCAATTTGAGTCCAATTTCCTAAAGAAAATAATTTTCTTCTATCTGAACTAGAGAAAGTTTGAATTTTCCTAAACTATTGAGTATTATCTAACAAAATTAAACTAATTCTTACATCTAAACATGAGCTTAATTCTATTTGAGCCCAATTTCCTAAAGAAACTAATTTTCTTATGTGTAAAGGAGAGAGAATCATGAATTTTTCCTAAACTATATTTATTATCTGAAGAAAACTAGACCAACTCTATTACCAAAATCTAACAACATGGACTATTTTTCTAACCAATTTTCCACTCTCTTTTTTTTTTTTTTTTTTTATTATTATTTATTATTAGTTTTCCCTTCAATCCATAGTCTCTCGGTCCTCTCACCCAGCACCTGAACTCTCATCTTTTTTCTTGGAATTCACTTTCGCTTTTCTAACTGCATGCTTGTAAAGGATGGATTAAATGACAACATGCCTAAACCTTACGCAGAGAACCACCCGGTATTACACTATCAATTACTTCTCATCATCACCGGGGCACCATCATCAGCCGCTGGAACATGACTATCGACCGCCACCATTGTCCCTGGCCACCACAGTCAACGTCATCAATGGTCGATTAACATGCATACCCAGGAAGAGCAAAGAAGTTTAAAATTGATACCCTAGAAACACAAACCTTAAACATCAAAAGGAGCGAGCATTCAAGTCGAGGACTGCACCTCACGTCTTCAACTGTCTATACCACAGACCATCCTCAGAACATACTATATCACAGAACCCAGAGGCAGAACAGCGAGTCGGAGAGGCAAATTTTGGTAAGCATGACTTAACTCATCTTATAACCAATAACCTGATTTATAATCATTCGAAAGTAATCGTCACATAATCAAATCAACAAACAACAGAAATTACTTCGCAAAAACTTCTTAAAAACAGTTCGTCGAGCAGGCCATGTGCATCACCAGAACAAAGCAGAATCATGGAAGTAAGGCAATTTGTCTTCCAAAATTTATACAACAATAACAAAAACAACAGTTTGAATCAACAGAAATAGTTAAGTTTTTGAGTAATGCTCATAACCCTAATCATGGATCTCGGTTTCAAAACAAGGTAGAACAGAGGGGCTTTCATTTCGTTCGTAAGAGACAGAGACAGAGCACTATGCAATTTACCTTAACGAGGAAGCGTCCAGATCTCGACCGGTTGTAAACTAGTAAGAGGAAGTCCGGGAAAAATCGATGGTGAAGATCGACGCTAACGAAAGAGCTTCAACCGAGAACTGGGAACCTCGAGCTTCTTGGCCAGAAAACAGAGCCGAACGAAATCATACAGACGCGTCCAGACGGCGATGGAAAAGAAAGCCGATGAGGAATCGGTCATACTAATTGAACCAAAATCAAACCAGAGAAAGTAAGAGGACTTACCTCCGTCCATCGAACAACGGGGAGCCGTCGTCTTCGGAAATAAAAAAAAGGGGCTGAGGGACTTGGGAAGTCGCAAGTCGAGCAAAAGGAATCGCTTCTGCCGAGCATTGTCTTGCCCTCAGTGATCCGTTTCTGAAGTCTGGGTCGAGTTTCATCAGAGAATCGACTGCTCCGAGCTTTTCGCGCTTCTCGGCCAACATACAGGGCAGAACAGAGCGAGATGTGGAGCCTCGGCCGCTGGCATCGACCGGCGGCGGCCGGCGCGACGTCGGAAGGCGACGGAGGAGCAGCAACCGTCCGGGAACTACCCCCGACTCCCGACGCAAAATCCGTTCTTTTTACATGGGAGATCCAGTCGGTTGAGACGCGTGAGAGAGAGAGAGAGAGGGGGGAAGGTTACGATCCCGTTCGTCACCTCGGGAAAATGTGCTAAGCAAATCCGATGCCACGTCATGCGATAGTCCATCGAATCGACGACACGTGGCATTCGTGGGACCCTCTCTCGGGCGAGGACGACGCGTGTCATCCTTTCTACTTTCCAAATTCTTTTGAACGAATCCAACTTGGGCTCAGTTCCGGCGCGGGACACGGGCCGAGCGTGGCCTATATGAGTTATTGTCTTGATTGGGCTAACGGATTGAGTTCCTACGGAGTAGTGGGGGCATGAATCGATTTTAATGGGCCAAAGCCTTTTTCGTTTTCTTATTGATTATTATCATTCTTTTATTTGCTTTAAATATATATATATATATATTTTTAATTCCCTTACCTTGAAAAATGCATATTTGAATTATTGACAAAAATTTCTGGTATCGACAATGGTATCCTAAAAGCACCTCCTCGACTTATTGAGAATCGTAGCTCGAGGAGAGAAATCGGCAAAAAGAGGGAAGCAATTTGAAGAGCAGCTATTGGTGAGGGTGTAGAGTAAAAAAATATTTCTTTTTATTTCTTCGATTGGTTGCTCTTTCTTTTCCAGCTCATTTGTAGGTGAATGATTTCTAGCCACGTAAAGGGTGAAAAAGAGAGAAGGAGGGCAGAAGGAAACAATTGAAAAAATGGCTAAAGAGACAAAATTGTGTAGAGTGCATAGGAGATTACAAATCCCGAATCCAATCTGGTCAAGCGATATCGGATAATACTTCAATACTCCTTCTCATGTGCAAATCACTTGCAAGCCAAACTTCTCTCATGTGTAAATTACGTGCAAATCACATGAAAATTCATTACCTTTTTAGATTACTCACAAGCTTGTAAGATGAACATGCGATACATACCCACTCAAAGAAACTCACATTGCTTTTAGGATTAAAAGAACGGGCAACATCCAATATGCCATTACCTTCCGGGCATAGTCATTTCGAAACCAAAAATAAAATAAAAATGAAGGCCACTATTACCAGCTCCACAATTTTTTGCCATTAGTGATAGTAGCTAGACAATATAGATTGGTGTATGTGGGCCCCTACTGGAAATGAGCATCCTCATTGTACTAAAGGTGACACGATTGCAGGTGAAGGTCAGTAATCTTTGGACGTTCATGAGTTATTCATGGAGTACCCACAATATGCAAGAGTAAATCATGGATCCTTAGTCCTACTATTCTATCATTTTAATAGTACCAATCATCGAGAATTTTTTTTTTTTGGTCGAAAGACCAATCATTGAGATAAAATAAAAAACGCAGGCTGACTACTATAATTCAAAAACAATCTCTTTCCTAGAAAAACTGGGATTAGTTCGGCTTTCAACTACCATTAAACTATATGATTGACAAGTTGATTATTTTTTTTCGGTCATAGCTTGACACATTAAATTAAATGCTCTTCATTTTCGTGCTTTTTTCACTTCAGCTAGTTTCCGACTGGCTTCCTTTACACCTACACACACGTGTATACAAACATACATACATACATACATACATACATACATACATACATACATACATACATACATACATACATGTATGTATATACTGATCATTAACCATAAAAGAAGATTCATATCATTTTCCTGAGAACCCCAAACACAAGTGAAGCTAAATAAATGAGAGAGAGAGAGAGAGAGAGAGAGAGAGGCTGATTATTTTTGGGCATATTTGTACTTGTATTTCGAAAAAAATTACCATGTAATATATGTATTTATCCAAGAAAATCCGCACAAAATGGAAAATAAGTCACTGTCTTATTCATGGTCACAATCAGATATCTTCTTAGGAAGCTGGTGATTAATATATAGTCCCAAGAAAATTACAATGGCAAAGCAATTATTTGCTCTTTCTCAAATGGTTGATTGCGAAGCAATCTTTGAATCCATGTGAGTACATTTCTATATTAAATTAATGAAGATTAGTACTGCACAAAATTCAAAACTGAATTACTTATTCCTGTTGGCAGCTATATTTTGACCATCCTATTTATTACATAACCATCTGCTATCAATTAGAAATAAAGGCCTAACTAAATATATTCTATACCGCATAAAATCATTATATTTTCAAGGAGTAATGATGAGTAACATCTACGCGAGATGCTTCTAAACGCTTTGCACGCCTTAGACATTTTTGCAATGGAATTTATTTAATTAGTCATTAGCGATATATATGGTGAATTTCCCTTTCCCTAACCACATACATAAATAAATCAAAGAATGCATAAAAAGTCTTAAGGTGGTTTCTGCCAGCCATGCGTCGATTCCACCGTAATGTCCAACGTCATCTTCAAGCTGATTATAGACTAGACTTGGTCAAGAAGATTCGATAATAAATATAATATTACTGACAGGAATTTTATTTAATTTTCCGGGGAAAATTGCATTCAACCCTCAAAGTGGGAAGCTTTTCGCAGAGAACCCCTAGTAGGGTTTGCCTAAAAAAACTCCACGAAGCTGGCGATTCATCTCAATTGACGCCACATGTCATGTGGTGGGTAGCAAAAGTCTTCGCACCCGTACATGTCACTCTACGTGGACCACACGGGTGTTGATGGCACGATTTACAACAACGAAACGTACACCTGGATACTCTTTGAAGTCACGAAATGGGACTTAGTTGCATTGATTTGCACAAACGGAAAGACGTTGCAAAGACAAATCATATCAAACAAGCAAAAGCAACCCTAAAAGAACTTTCCCGCGTGCCATAATTGCATCAATGTCACGTTTAATGATAATAATCGCCTTATCAATCCATAGCAAAGTCACTCTTCATGTTACTTTAACAAGTTGGGATTTCATCTTTGTTCCTTTTGAGCGAAGAATTGATATCAAGTAATTGGATTTTTTTGTTGCACTCAAGGGTTTTTCTTTTTCTTTTACTTTATAGGTTGAAAAATTGTCTTCATATTTTTAACGTCGATGCCAGATTTTTAAATAATATGAAATGACGTTCCTTTCCAAAGTCAATGAGCTAAAAGAGGACAGCATATAATCATCATGTGAAATTACATATGCGCATCATTTTTGACTTGCGATCGTAAATGACAAAAAAGATTCCCTGGGTATTGATGCTCATATGCCCTGAGGATCTCCTAGATCATTGGCATAGAAATTTGTAATAAAATATTAACTGAATTACAAATAGAAGATTACGATATGGACCACACCTTAATTAATTGAAAGTGGATTTGCTCAATTTATCTAGCTTCAAACCACTAAATTAGTACATAGTCGAGATGTAAATTACAACAAACAAAGGTAATCTTTTCACATATATATATGTGTGTGTGTGTCTATTTTGGCTATTTTATCTCCTCCTAAATTTAGAGGATCTAAATTAAAATGGCCAAGTTTATATCCATGACCATGCAAATGCAGATGAATTAAGCTATCTTCACGTTACAAACAATTAACAAGTACTCCTGTTAGTCTTGATATTATATTTTCAGTTAGAGTTAATGAGGCTAATCGAATTACATACGTAGACCAAACACAAATGACCAACACAATGCATAAGATGGTCTCATACGATCATTTTTGGACAATAGCCGTGGCGCTAGTCTCTGTTTGTAATCATGAATTTTGAGTATTGGACTTCTCACTCTTTTGACGATAAAAATGTTTATGTCATCAAAGTGAAAATTGAAGATGTGCAACACCTCTTCTTCCATCTTTGTATTATATCTTTAGTATATACTTAGGTCGATGAGTATATGCCCTCCCATTCTCCATTATATGGGCATATATGGAACTCACTTAAATGCAGAAGTGGTCAAAGCACGCAATTGATGGTCTAGAAATATATTTATTACTTAAAAAATTCGTCAAATTAGACCAAATGCATGGTGAACTCAATCCCCTCCTCCTCTTATATATACGATTTCTCCATCCTAGACCTTAGCCATCTTTTCTTCTTCTCTGTATTTGTGTCTGCATTCTGAGAAGGAGAAGAAGAAGATGGTTTCTATTACCAGCTGTTTCTTTACCTCTCCATCTTCTGCATCTCTCTTTACCTCCCATTCTTCGTCTTCCGAAAGAAATCCTCCGCTCCTAACCTGCCGCCTGGCAAAAGGGATGGCCGATCATCGGCGAATCCCTAGACTTTGTCGGTGCTGCGAAGAGCGGCTGCCCTGAGAAGTTCATAAATGACCGCACGGCCAAACACTCCCCAGAGGTCTTCCGTACCTCGCTGCTCGGGGAAGACATGGCCGTGTTCTGTGGCGCCTCCGGCAACAAGTTCTTGTTCTCTGGCCAGGACAAGTACATCACCACCTGGTGGCCCTCCTCCATGAAGAAGGTCGCCATATTCCCCGAAACCATGGAGAAGTTCAACAAGGATGACCCCAGGAAAATGCGCAGCTTCTTGCCGGAGTTCTTAAAACCCGAGGCCCTCCAGCATTACATTCCTATCATGGACTCCATGACTAGGGAGCACTTGGAGAGTGACTGGTCTCCTTATAAGGAAGTGAAGGTGTTTCCTTTGACAAAGAACTACACCTTTGCTTTGGCATGCCGTTTGTTCATGAACATCAAGGACCCTCAGGTTGTGTCGAAATTCGCCGACCCATTTGCTCGTATTGCTCCGGGATTCACTTCGGTACCTATCAATATTCCAGGGACGCCATTCAATAAAGCTGTTGAAGGAGGAAAAGTAATAAGGCAAGAGCTTCTCAACATTATCAGACAAAGGAAGAAGGAAATCTCAGAGGGAAAAGATGCAAAGTCGAGGGACTTGCTGTCTCGATTGCTTACCGAAGCAGATGATGACGGTAGTGTTTATTACGAAATGGATGTGTCCAACAAGATCATTGGATTGCTTATCGCAAGTCATGATACCACTAGTACATCTATCACTGTAATAGTGAATTATCTAGCTTCGTTGCCCCACATTTATGAGAAAGTTTACAAAGGTAACCATTCTAGCTATGTTTTGATAAACAAGATGACCACCTTTCTATGTTCATCTGAAGCAAAATCAATGTAGTTTGCATATATTTAACTCATCTGCTTCACGTCGACAGAGCAAATAGAGATTGCAAAGTCTAAAGCCCCAGGTGAATTGCTGAATTGGGATGATATCCAGAAGATGAAGTATTCATGGAACGTGACTTGTGAGTCAATGAGGCTAACTCCACCTGCACAAGGGGCATTTAGAGAGGCAATTACTGACTTCACTTTTGCCGGTTACACGATTCCAAAGGGATGGAAGGTAAATGTTTCACATTTGAGCCTTCTTCTTGGCTAGGTTATCCATTGAACTCATCCATTGAATCCGCAAGCAATAACAATGCGCATCAATCTTCTTCAACTTTTTCCTCGCAGACATTTTGGACCGTGTATACAACTCATAAGAATCCCAAATACTTCCCTGATCCGGAGAAATTTGACCCCTCAAGGTTCGAAGGAAATGGACCTACACCTTTCACCTATGTTCCCTTTGGAGGCGGACCTCGTATGTGCCCTGGAAAAGAATATGCTCGGCTCGAAATACTCATTTTTATGCACAATCTAGTGACCAAATTCAAGCTTGAGAAGGTCATTCCAGATGAAAAGATAATCTACAATCCATCGCCGGTCCCTACCAATGGTCTTCTTATTCGCCTCCAACCCCTTAACTAATAGCCTAGTGTACATAATAATTTAAAAAGCTTTAAGAGCACATATATAGATACTCTTGTTGTACACTCAGCATTCTACAGGAGTCTGTTTATTTTAGTTTCCCCCGTGTAATTCGATCAAAAATAAGATTTTCACTTAGTCCCTCCAGATATCTTTCCTCATTTGTTTTGTATAATTGTCTTTATATATATAGTATTTAAGAGCACGAGTGTTGATGCCATTTTGCATAATTTGTTGCAGACTATAGTCGATAGCAAGTGATTTCCCAATGTGGAAGAACATTTTCAACTTCATTGATCATGTCTCGATCCAAAACCTTGAAGTAGAACCACGTCATAATCCAGGGATGATTATTTAGCCACCAATTAAAAATGCTGAATTTTCCTCCTTTTAACCCCCCAAAAATGCATAAATTTGATACTCACTATGATAAAATGGCAACTTCAGTATTAACATTAATTCTTTATTGTATTTTCTCACTTATTTGAGAATAATATTATGGAAAATTCTCAATGAAATTAAGTTCTATTAGTTGTGGATTCAATCTAGACAAATTTGGCTCGCATTTTCTGCGGGCTTATATTAGTAGATGCACTTTAAATATATTTTATCTTATTTTGTTGTTAATGTTAACGATTCTTAAATATTTATAATCCTTAGGGTCGTTATCCATTGAATTTAGAAATTACCAAGTAAAAATTCGTCAATCAGACATACGAAATGCTCCCTCAAAGTCTCAATTCAAAATTGACCAACATAGACATATATAGAAAACTTATAATAAAAGAGGCGAGTTTGAATATTGTCAGCTTCTTCTCAAATTCGGATCTATTTCCATTTGTAGAGTATGTGGATTTTTATTTTATTTTATTGCCTATCAGATTCTCCAAATGACATTTTGATTCAATCTCAATGAAAAACTTAGAACTAGAGGCAATCTCTTCTTATCCCTTGTTTAGATTCTATTTGACATGTAAAAATGAAGGCAAAAGCTACTAGCCAAATATGTTTTGTTGAGTTAAATATATTATACCAACTATAAACTAATTTTTACCATTCAAGAACATAGCTTTTTAAGATAGATGTTGGTTGAATAAAATCTAGCTGGTGAAAAGGCTAGTTTTACCACTTAGCGGGGGGTGAATATGTGTTAAAATAAACATTGACAAATAAATGCAAATTAAAATATGTTGCAAGCAAAGTCTGAAAAAGAGACATAGTTTGATTAAAAGTGCCACTAGACTTCTGGAGAAAATTCAGAATCAAAAAATATATTTAATAGATTTTTGAGAAACTTAAGAAAAAATCGCAACGGATAAAGTTGAAAAGAATTAAGGGAAGAGAAAACTGCATATGGCATTTAAAGCTTAATAACGTTTGCACAAAATATACAAAGTCCACACTCACATAGAAAAACTTAGTTAATCAATAGTCTGAATAAAAGAAACACCATCCACACCTCAGTATAGAAAAAACTCAATCATGCATTCTGTTGAGATAGGGTGAGCGATGGAACAATAATATAGCAGAAGAAGAAAAATAAATCTGACACGGATTTATATGGTTCAGTTGTAAAGACCTACAGTCGCAGGGAGAGCAACAACGAATTTCACTATAGATCAAGCGATATAAAGAGATTACACACTCAAGTCACTCAAACACTCTTTCGGTGTTTCCCAAGCTCCAATTACATCCAATACATCAATCTTTCTTGGATGTAAATCACGAATAAGCTTTGCAGCACGAATAACACGAAAAACGAAAGCCAAGCACCCAGCACCTATGAATGTTTCTCATGAACAGAACACTCACAGCACTCAGAGTAAAAATGGCGTGGCTTTCCTCCCTCTCGGCGGCGTGCAACTTCACGTGAATCCTTTGGCAGCTACTTTTTACGTAGGGTTTCAAGCGGCCACTAATCGACTTCACGCGCACGCCAAAGAAAAGGAAATTCGTGTGCCCAAGGTCAAATAGTTGACCTGGGCCCACCAGTTCCTTAATTCGGCTCACTTCACGTGCAGAGGGCTCCTTCATGCAAAAAAGGAATTTTTCTTCGTGTATGTTGACTTTTGG
Organism: Eucalyptus erythrocorys; assembly: GCA_014182555.1. NCBI lineage: Eukaryota > Viridiplantae > Streptophyta > Magnoliopsida > Myrtales > Myrtaceae > Eucalyptus > Eucalyptus erythrocorys. Next base: position 10,053,578 of record CM024601.1, on the reverse strand, counting down.
GCCTCACCTGGTAAAAAGAATTCGGCTACTCCTGTGCGACGGAAATAAAACTTTGCTGCCCTTTTATTTTAATTTATATTTCAAAAATAAACAATTCGCTTCGGGCTTAAACTCGAGTCATAAATTAACAATCTCCACCTTGGCTCGACATTTGAGCCAAATTGCAATCGCTTCGTAAAAATTCAAATTTTGCCGCTACTTTCCCATAGCCCCCGATGGGCTTAACCGCCACAGATATTATTCAAGTCCAAGTTTTGCTTGAACTTCGCCATAACCGAGGACCTCATCAAAATACCAACTCCACATACACCTTTAACTGCTCTGCAAGGATTTTCCGACACAACCTCCTTAGCCGCAGATAAAGCAAAACCATTATTGCATCCATATTTGTCAGAAGATCGAATACATACCTTATCAATATCAGCAGTTACAGCAACTATTGGCTCTATTGGCTCCACCTCGCTACGAGCACCATCTGTGTCGATTACTTTGCTAGTACTCATACTCGTTACCTCAGGAGTTTTTGGTTGCAACTCCACCTCAAGCTAAACACCATCCAAATCCGTATTAACACAGCTACAAACACTCCTAGCCAGAAGTATTGGAAACTTATCAAGGGTAACTTCTTTGCTGTTAATAGGTGAATTTATATCTGGGCACCACAACTGATCGCCCCGCTCACCTTGTGCATAGCCATGGAATATGCACCTTGCCCTCCCATCGAGCTTACCATCACTCACTCGAAAATAACACGGGCAACCAAACATTCTAAAAATAGAATAACCAGCAACGTTACCTGACCACACTTCTTCAGGAGTCCGCCTCTCAATAGCAGTTGATGGGGATCTATTCATCAGGTAGCTTACCGTACTTAGCACATCAGTTAGGATTCTCCTAGCAATACTAGCACTAGAGATAATTTTTCGAGCCGTCTCTAGTAATGTTCTGCTCATCAATTCTGCAAATTGTTGTGATTTACTGGCACTAGTGCGATGTTTGACTATGCCCTCGTTCATGCAGAATTTATTTGTCAGCTCCGAGCAGAACTCCATGCTATTGTCAGTCTGCACATGCTTGATCGACTTACCAGTCTCCGTCTTGATCAAAGCTCTTGACTGCAAGATTCTGACACCAACATCAGACTTGTGCCTTGGCACAAACACCCAGGTCTTCTTCGAGCAGTCCATAGACCCTCGAACAGATGCATCCAACGTCTTCGGGGTGAAACCTGTCATTGTCTCACCTTGAAGTTTATACAGGCCTCCGTGCTTGATTCCTTTCATTATCACTAGAGCACCTCGAACAACCTTCAAAACTCCATCTTCTAAAGAATACCCGCAACCAGCTAAATCTAGGGCACCCAAGGAAATTAAGTTCTTCTTCAACTCTGGAACATGCCTCACTCCAGTCAAGGTCCTCACGATACCATCATGCATTTTGATTTTAATATCACCAACACCCACAACATTGCATTCAGCGTTGTTCCCTAACTGTACTTTACCATTACCAGTACACTGATAAGTGATAAACCAGTTTCTATTTGGTGTGACATGAAAAGAACAACCAGAATCCATAATTCATCCATCAAGCGATGAATAATTAGTGACAGACAAGACATAATCGGCATTATCAGCTATAGCTGCAACATTATCTGTAGAATCAACTATAATTCCCTTACCCTTCTCATTCTTCAGCTTAAGGCAATCCCTTCTAAGATGCCCCTTCTTGCCATAGCTCCAACAGACAACATTAGTAGTCCTAGACTGACTACGCTTGTTCATATTAGTACTACTATTACCCACATGTGTTTTAGATCTTCCTATATTTTCACCTACTAAAGCAGCAGATACATGTTCGCCAGATTCTCCTCTACGAATATCCTCACTCAGAATCAAATCTCGAACATCATCAAACGTCAAACTTGTTGACCTAGAGAAATTACTAACAGCGAGAACAATAGTATTTCAACTATCAGGCAATGAGGATAACAGAATCAAAGCACGTACCTCATCTTCAAAGTCAATCTCAACTGAACTCAATTGACTAACAATCACATTGAATTCATTGATATGATCTGCAACGGACACACCTTCGCTCATCTTCAAATTAAACAGACATCACATCAAATAGACCTTGTTGATCGCAGAGGGTTTCTCATACATATTCGACAGGGCTTGCATCAAATCAGCAGTGGTCTTCTCCTTCAAGATGTTAAACGCGACGTTACGAGCTAACGTCAGCCGAATAACACCCATAGCTCGTCTATCTAGCAAATCCCAATCAGCTTTCTTCATTGTCTCTAGTTTCTCCCCAAACAAAGGCAAGTGCAGTTTCATCTGGTAAAGATAATCTTCAATCTGCATCTTCCAGAAACTAAAATCCTTCCCATCAAATTTTTCGATTCTCACTTTTAGTTCTTCTGTCGCCATCGATTCGCTTCAACTTAGCCAAGCTTGGCTCTGATACCACTTGTTGAGATATGGCGAGCGATCGAACAATAATATAGCAGAAGAAGAAAAATAAATCGGACACGGATTTACGTGGTTCAGTCGTAAAGACCTACATCCACGGGGAGAGTAGTAGTGAATTTCACTATAGATCAAGCGATACAAAGAGATTACACACTCAAGTCACTCAAACACTCTTTCGGTGTTTCCCAAGTCCCAATTACACTCAATACATCAATCTTTCTTGGATGTAAATAACGAATAAGCTTCGCAGCACGAACAACACGAAAAATGAAAGCCAAGCACCCAGCACCTATGAATGTTTCTCATGAACAGAACACTCACAGCACTCAAGGTAAAAACGGCGTGGCTTTCCTCCCTCTTGGCGGCATGCAACTTCACGTGAATCCTTCGGCAGCTACTTTTACGTAGGGTTTCAAGCGGCCACTAACCGACTTCACGCGCACGCCAAAGAAAAGGAAATTCGTGTGCCCAAGGTCAAATAGTTGACCTGGGCCCACCAGTTCCTTAATTCGGCTCACTTCACGTGCAGAGGGCTCCTTCACGCAAAAAAGGAATTTTCTTCGTGTATGTTGACTTTTGGGCCTCAAGTGGTAAAAAGTATTCGGCTACTCATCTGTGACGGAAATAAAACTTTACTGCCCTTTTATTTTAATTTATATTTCAAAAATAAGCAATTCGCTTCGGGCTTAAACTCGAGTCATAAATTAACACATTCGAAGCTTCAATCTGCAAAACTCTCCCCATTTTTGCCAATAGCAAAATGAGAAAATCAAACAAGCACAAGGAAGATAAAAAGAGTTTGTTTCGAAAAGGACCGGGGTTGCTTAAGAACATGAACAAGTTGGAAATCCTCCAAAGTTTATATGGTCTCCTCAAGTTTAGTCATGCACGATGGAAGACAGTCTCAACCTTCGCTAAATTCTGCGAGAAAAGAGTGGGGTGGCGAAGGCGGGCGATTCTAAGAAGGTTCGCCTAGTGCTCAATCACATTTGGTGATTGGAACATGAGTAACATTGTCTATGCTGTATGGAGAGGAACAAAGAGACAATGGTTATGTGACTATAGTCGTGTGACTATAGCCAGCACTTGCCGTTGTTGACACATTATTTTTGTTAAATAAAATAAAAAATAAAAATATATCATACAAAATAATGTGTAAAATAAAGCAAAGGGAAATTATTACCGGTTTGACCTGGCTCGCTCGGGACCGGTTCAATTTGGTCCGCTCGGGCCTCGCCCACACGTCGTCCTAGTCAATCATTCCTTTCAGATTCCTATTCCTTGTGGGCTTGTCTTTTCATCGAGATGTTCGGCTAAGGAAGAGGAGGGATAGAGAGAGAGAGAGAGAGAGAGAGAGAGAGAGAGAGAGGAGGATCGGATTTTGAAGGGTGGAAGCTTAAGATCACGAAATATTCTCTCTCGCCGACCAATTCTTAGAGATTCAGAGATTTTTAGGGTGTTTCGACCGCCGGCCACCGATCTTCGTCACGCTGGTGGGAAAGGACGAAGCTAGAATGGTTCGCGATGCCGGAGGAGAGAGGAACGGTGTCTTCCTACAATGTTTTCGAGCTTCATCGACTCGATTCCGGCTATTTCACCTCACCGAATGAACTACATAAATATTTCATCTAGTTTTGCCCTGTTTTCCCTTACCGAACTGAAGCTTGAAACGTTGGGTTCGCCGACGAAATTCTGAATGAATTTCGTGAAATGGGACTGACCCGTGAGGGATATTGATGATTTAGAGCTTCATATATGGTGTCGAGGCTGTGAATGATACTGAAATTGAATCTGAAATAGTCATATTCAAGTGCATATCACTTGTTTGTTGTTTTGCCTAAATGAGATGTCGAAATATGTTCCCAGAAAATCAGTATCCAGGGCTAGGTGTGAAGCACGTTTGTCTGATTTAGTTGTTGAACTATGTTTGATTAGTATCTTTTTCTTGATTTTGCGGCATGTTTATGGATTTCTAGGGTTGATCATGGATAAATATTCGAGCCGGAGACCTCCCTCCTTACCGGTGATGCCCGCAGTTTGAGTCTCGCTACGGTGAAATCCCCATTTCACTCTCCTTGCCGTGTGAACGTGTGTTCATCGTATCTCTTGAGAAAATTTTAATCGATGATGATGTTTTAGCTGGAAATTTTAGCCATTGGAGGATGAGCTTGTCCTAGTCATCGTTGGTGATAGACCGGCGGTAGTGGGAGTATTAGGCTAACGGAATGGCTCTAGTGGTAGATGGTGACACCAATCGTGAACGTTGGGCTCGCCGGAATTCAAGCGAGAGTTCGTCTGAAAATGGCAGACTCTCGGCGAAGACTTCGTTGCTGAAGTCTCGGTGAAGAAATTGGGGAAGAAGACAGAAAATAAAAGTAGAAAAATAAAATAAAAAAAATAGAAAATAATATGCACATTAAGGATATAAGTCATTCGAGCTTATATATTTGTAGCAACTAATTGATTTGTGAATAAAATAAGATGAAGAAGATAAAGGTTATTGCGGATAGTTTTATTTTCACCCTTATGTGGTTTTCAGATAATGCGCATTAACTTATGGTCATAGAAGAGCTAAGTTTACGCTTTCAAGAAATGCAATACTAAAGATTAGTATAATTTTTTTTTTTTTTTTTGTCGGTCTTACTCTATACCTACTCTACACTCACTCTTAGACTTTTGTCCAGCCTCTTGCAGGGCGTGGGCATCGAAACCCACTTCTGAAACTTGCGCGTCCCCACCCCTTCCCTCCCTGAGAAGGTGGGGGTTTGAACCCCTCACCTCTCCCTTCCATGTTGGAAGGGTGGCCATTGGCGCAAATCCCAGTAGTTTAAAGATTAGTATAATTAATTAACCACGTTTCTTAGATGTGGAAATGCTGTGCACAATCTCCCTTTTCTTTTATGCAAAATTTAGAAGTTGGCATTATCGAAATGTTCGTACCATGTCTTGATTTGCACCTTACTCAGACTAAGAAGGAACTCCCTCAAATGGTTATAATTTCATATTTAGATCCATCTTTCCATATCTACACTTTATTTATAGAATACATTTCAATCAAATTCTAATTTTTTTCCGTAGGAAATTATAGATGGGAAAAGAGCGTGCGCAAAGACTTTGACTCAGCTCGTTCCTTGTGGCTCCAAAAATTTCAGAAGAATATATAAACATGACTGAAGTCAAAAGTGAGAGAAGACTTGTCTCCAAAAATTTCTAGAAAATTACTCAGAAATTCACGTACTTTGCGAGCAGCTAGCAACGATTTCCAACACGTTAGCGGCCATACTGAATTTTGGGGCGTCCATCGTCGCGGAGTCCTTCTCTACATGTCTAGCAAGCTCTAAGAGAATGTCCAGCAAGCCAGTTCCAATGTGGCCGCTGCATCGCTGTCCCTGTTCCAGCGTCAAGCTGCTGTTCCAATCCGCCACCACGAGACTTGGTCGTCTCTCCCCCTATTGAGCTCTACAGTTGATTTCACGTTGGATATTTGCCCCTTGCGTTTACTTTGTATTGTTCCGATGTTGTCATTGTAGTCAACTGGATGCTGTGCTTGAGTTGGTGGCCGCGAGCCTCGTGACCTCTACGGCTGTCCGTCATCCCCCACCGACAGTGCCTCTCTACCGATACACCACCAGCTTGCTGGCCGAGCAACATGATGGGAGAACGATAACAATTTGAACAATATCGAATCAACGCAGCGGAATAAAATAATCTCCCCTCTTGTGTAAACCTAGTAGGAATCGATATAGTAGAATAAAGTAAATACCAAGCACGCGAATACAAGACGATTTTTTACGTGGAAAACCTCCTTGATGTGAGGGAATAAAAAACCACGGGACCGGAGTCCACCCAAAATTCTTCACTATCAATAAAATTGTTCTTCTCTAGCAAATACTAGAGGTACATAGCAGCAAAGACCTCAAGAACATAATTCTTGGCAATACACATAAACTTCACAAGAGATCAATGATAAATCTGACCAAAAAGGCAAGTTTTGATCAATCCACGAAAAACCTGATGTAGGCAGCTTCAAACAAAAATCAAACCGTTCAGATTCGAGAAGATTGCGCCATGAACATGCTGACAAAATTTTAGCTCAATCGGACCACGAATCGACCTCCGACGCTAGCTTGATGTAAATCAGATATTGCCTCAACCCCCAGATTTTCTACTTTTTCTTTTTCTCTTGTTACTATTTCCTTTTGCGACTATCACTTTATATAGATAGTGAGAAACCATGTTTCCTCATATAACTTATTATATGAGCTAAAGCCCTTTTTGGGCTTGCAACTCATTGGGTCTCCTCCACATAGGAGTGAACCCAGCTAACAAATCTCCCCCTCACGACAATGTGGAGGGATTCACCATCCCTGCTATTAATCGGCAATGTTCAAGCTTCTCTCTTGGTAGAGTTTTTGTCATCATATTAGAGCCATTATGATCTGTATGAATTTTCTCAAGTTCCAACAACTTTTCATCTAGAACATCCCTTATCCAATGATATCTAACATCAATATGTTTCAATCTAGAATGAAAAGATGAATTCTTACCAAGATGAATTGCACTTTGATTATCACAAAATAGAACATACCTCTTTTGCTTGAACCCAAGTTCTTCTAAGAACTTCTTCATCCATAGCATCTCTTTACTAGCTTCGAGTCCACGCAATAAATTCAGCTTCGATTGTAGAAAGTGCAACACACTTCGCAATCTTGACTTCCAAGACACAGCTCCACCCGCAAAAGAAATCAAATAACCGAAGTAGATTTACGAGTATCAATATCTCCGCCAAGTCGAATCTGTGTATCCAACTAATTCAAGTTTCCCGGTCCCAAAACGAGTTTCAAATTTGAAGTTCCCCGAAGATAGCTCATAATCCACTTCACTGCATTCCAGTGCTCTCTGCCTGGATTTGACAAATAGCGACTAACAATGCCAACTGCGTACGCCAAGTCTGGGCGTGTACATACCATCGCATACATTAAGCTTCCTACTGCTGAGGCATATGGAACACTTTCCATATCTTTCTTCTCTTTATCAGTCGTAGGACTTTGCTTCATATTTAACTTAAAATGGGCAGCAAGAGGAGTACTAACCACTTTAGCCTTGTCCATGTAAAATTTCTAAAGGATCTTCTCGATATATTTCTCTTGCGATAAAAACAACTTCTTAGCATCTCTATCTCGAGTAATTCTAATGCCAAGAATCTGCTTCGCCGAGCCCAAGTCTTTCATGGCAAAAGACTTGCTCAATTGTTTATTCAATAACTCAATTCTTGAAGCGTTCCTACCAATAATCAACATATCATCAACATAGAGCAAGAGAATAATAAAGTTATCATCAGAAAATTTTTGGACAAACACACAGTTATCCGAGGAAGTCTTCTTATAGCCTTGTTCTGTCATAACTGACGCAAACTTTTTATACCACTGTCTCGGTGCTTGTTTTAGGCCATAGAGACTTTTCTTCAATTTGCATACATAATCATCTTTCCCTTTCACTTTAAAACCCTCATGTTGTTCCATGTATATCTCTTCCTCCAAGTCACCATGTAGGAAGGCTGTTTTGACATCCATTTGCTCAATCTCCAAATCTAGGGAAGCTGCCAAGCCTAGTACCACACGGATAGAAGACATTTTCACTACCGGAGAAAATATATCATCAAAATCAATACCCTTTCTCTGATCGAATCCCTTAACAACCAATCTAGCTTTGTACCGTGGTTGTGAAGAATGTTCATCTTGCTTTAACCTATATACCCACTTGTTCTTCAAAGCTCTTTTACCGTTAGATAACTTCACCAACTCAAAAGTATGATTATCATAAAGTGACTGCATCTCATCTCGCATAGCATCAAACCAGTTGCTTTTGTACTCATCTTCTATTGCTTCTGCATAGCACTTTGGTTCACCTACATCAGTCAATAATACATACTCATCTTCAGAATACCTGGTGGAAGGTCGTCGGTCTCTAACGGATCTCCGGACTGGAACATCTAGTGGAACATCTAATTGAGCCTCTGATTCAGGAATATTGTTATCCGTTTCAACATGTTCAGGAACATATGCGTTATTTGGAACATTGACTTCTTGCTGCTCTTCATCAACCTGTGTAGGAATATTTGTAAGAGGAACCGGATCCAAATCAACCAAATTATCACTAACCTGTGGTGTTGAAGTCATCTCTGTTTTCTTAATATCCTCTATTATTTGATCTTCCATAAACACAATGTCTCTACTTCTTACAATTTTCTTTTCAACCGGATCATAAAATTTGTAGCCAAGCATATCCCGTCCATAACCAATAAATATGCACCGTCAGTGTTTTCACATCAAGTTTAGACCTCTCATCTTTGGGAATATGCACGAATGCTTTGCACCCAAAGACACGCAAATAATCATAAGAAACATCTTTGCCTGTCCAAACTTTGTTAGAAACATCAAACTCTAAAGGAACGCATGGAGTAAGATTTAATACATGCACAACTGTACTTAAAGCCTCACCCCAAAAGGATCCATGTAGCTTTGACTGTGAAAGCAAGCATCTTACCCTTTCAACCAGTGTTCTGTTCGTTCTCTCAGCTAAGCCATTTAACTGAGGCGTCTTGGGAGGTGTCTTTTGATGTCGAATACCTTGTTGTCTGCAATATTCATCAAAAGGTCCAATATACTCTCCCCCGTTATTAGTTCGGATGCATTTCAATTTCTTTCCGTCGTCTCTCAACTGAAGCCTAAAATTGCCTAAAAGCATCTAACACTTGATCTTTAGTTTTCAAGGTATGAATCCAAATTTTCCTTGAAAAATCATCTATGAAGGTAACAAAATAAAGAGATCCACTAAGTGATTTTGTTTTCATAGGACCGCAAACATCAGAATGCACTAAATCCAATATACATGACTTTCTTGAAGGAGGGGAGTTTTAAATGCAACTCTGTTTTGTTTTCCTGCTAAACAATGAGCACACTTCTTTAGCACCGAACTTTTCAATCCTGAAAGGAGTTTATTCTTGGCCAATATTGACAAACCCTTCTCACTGATGTGACTGAGCCTCTTATGCCACAACTCAGCTGCATCTTCGTTGTCTACCGCATTAATTTTGTCTGTGGACAACTTTGCTTGCATAATGTACAATGAAGAATATTTTTCACCTCTAACCACAACAAGAGAACCTTTGGTGAGTTTCCATCGACCATTACTAAAGGTGCTGCAATACCCCTCATCATCCAACTTGCTGTAGAAATCAAATTCAAGCGGATATCAGGTATATGTTTAACATTATTCAATACTAACCTTGTGCCATTGCTGGTTTCTAGGCACACATCACCGATGCCTACAGCTTGAGCTAGCCCATTATTTCCCATCTTCACAGATCCGAAATCACCTGACCTGTATGATATAAAGAAATCCTTACGAGACGTAGCATGAACGGACGCACCACTATCAATTACCCAATTGGTCTCATGAGATACAAAATTCACCATATCAGCATCAAAAATAATGAGAAAGTCTTCTTTAAGTGCAGCAACACGATTGTCATCACTGTCACTATCACTTTTCTTCTCTTTATTTTTCTCCTTTTGTTTCTCCCTTTTTAACTGGCGACAAAATCTCTGAATATGTCCCTTCTGATGACAATAATGACACTTAATATTAGCAAATTTATTGTACTTACATCTGCTTTTATCTCGACTTTTATCTCTATTTCTCGGACCTCGAGACTCACTTCTACCCCTTTTCTCAACAATCAAGGCATCAGAATGTGAAGAGGATGATCATTGTGTCTTCCATCTCATCTCTTCATTCAAAATACTACTCTTGGCCAAATCCATGGTAATCGTACCATTCGGGGCAGAGTTAGACAAAGATGTTCGGAACATCTCCCATGAGTCCGGCAAGCAGCCATAGTGCTTGTATCTCATCATCAAACTTGATTTCCATTGTAGCCAACTGATTTATAATTCCTTGAAAAGAATTTAAATGATCAGTCAAACGAGTACCATCTTGATATCTCAGAGCCATCATCTGTTTTATTAAAAATAACTTATTATTCCCAGTCTTTCGAGCATATAACTGTTGGAACTTATCCCATAAACTGCGTGCATGTGTTTCCTCAATAATATGGTTCAAAACATTATCATCCACCCACTTGCCTTATATAACCACACACTTGACGATGAAATATAGACCATTCAGCATCAGTTTTATTCTCTGGTTTCTCCTCAGCAAATACGGGCAAATAAAAATCTTTCACATATAAAAGATCTTCCATCTTCCCTTTCCAAATATGATAATTCGAACCATTCAGTGTAACCATTCTACTCGTATTCGTTTCCATGTTTAACACAAGGCAGAAAAATCAAGCAATAACCAGAGGCTCTGATACCACTCTGATGGGAGAACGATAACAATTCGAATAATATCGAATCAACGCAGCAGAATAAAATAATCTCCCCTCTTGTGTAAACCTAGTAGGAATCGATATAGTAGAATAAAGTAAATACCAAGCACGCGAACACAAGACGATTTTTTACGTGGAAAACCTCCTTGATGTGAGGAGATAAAAAACCAGGGATCGGAGTCCACCCAAAATTCTTCACTATCAATAAAATTGTTCTTCTCTAGCAAATACTAGAGGTACATAGCAGCAAAGACCTCAAGAACATAATTCTTGGCAATACACATAAACTTCACAAGAGATCAAGGATAAATCTGACAAAAAACGCAGGTTTTGATCAATCCACGAAAAACCTGATGTAGGCAGCTTTAAACGAAAATCACACCGTTCAGATTCGAGAAGATTGCGCCATGAACATGTTGACAAAATTTCAGCTCAATTGGACCACGAATCGACCTCTGACGCCAGCTTGATGTAAATCGATATTGCCTCAACCCCTAGATTTTCTGCTTTCTCTTTTTCTCTTGTTACTATTTCCTTTTGCGACTATCATTTTATATAGATAGTGAGAAACCATGTTTCCTCATATAACTTATTATATGGGCTCAAGCCCTTTTTGGGCTTGCAACTCATTGGGTCTCCTCCACATAGGAGTGAACCCAACTAACACAACACTGTCATCCGCCGCAAGCCAAGCACTCCCGTCGTTCCAGAGCCAACTGATTCATGTTCGTCAAATTCGATATGAAAACGGTATCCGTGTAATATTTCTATTCTATCTATAATCACTTGGATATCATCGATGATTTATTTTATCCCCAAATTTAAATGGATGAGATATCCTTCGCGGATTGTGCGAGATATCATTTGGTCATGGGTGCTTATCTTTTATCATATTGGTTCTACAAATGAAAATATAAAAAGATTAGGTAGAATTTAAATCATTTCTATCATTAGAAAAAAAAAAAAACGCCTTCAAAATTATTGTAATCTACCTTTGGAGATAGTAATTTAGCTCAAGTTATAATAAACTCAAAGGTCTTCATAACCGCAACTTCTTTTTCCCTACTCTTGATAACTTTTACTTAAGCAATAAAATTTTATTGCTAAGTCCACAATCAACGGAGCCCATGCATTAGTAATAACCGTTGTTTGTCATAATTTCCCTTTATTAATTATGAAAATTAACCACCGCCTGCGGTGGCCGCGATGGTTTGAGCTCTCTCCCCGTAACGTAAGGGGAGGAGTTCAAATCCCCTCACGGTCGCTAGGGATTCTTAAGTGTGGCGTCGGGGTGGTGGGTCCTCCGCTAGCATCACTCCAGGGTTTACTCTTTGGTTGTCGGCCGTGCGGGGGTTCCCTGGGTCACAAAAAAAAAAACAATTATGAAAATTACAATTTTATTGGAATAAACTTCCTTAATATCAATAAGGGCGCGTTTGGTAACGTTTCTGTTCTAGGGAACAATTTTTTAACGGAAATAGTTTTTTCTATTTTTGCTCTCGGAGTAAGCATAAAAATGCGCTTGGTAATTACAAAATATTTCTATTCCAAGAATAAAAATGCGTTTAGTAAACTAATATAATTTTGTTATTTCTTTTAATTTTTCAATATTTTTCCTTTTTTTTTTTTCTTCTTTCTTCCTTTTGGCGGGTTCTTGGCCTCGGCCATGGCCCGCGACCGACTAACGAGGGCTGGTGACCTCGTTGGAAAGTCGCTAGCCCTCGGTGAGGCCCCTCCGATGAGGCTGATCTCGCCCAACCACCGGTGAGGTCAGCCAGGGCTCGGCCGACCTCGCGTCACATGGGAGAGGTTGAGCCTCGCCAGTAGCCTTGCCTAGGCAACGTGAGGCCGACCTCGTGTGGCTGGGTGAGCTCAAGCTCGCTTAGATTTGGCGTGGTCGAGCTCGCTTAGCCACCGGCTAGGCTCGGCCTTGTTGGGCCATCGCTGGGCGACGTCAACTTGGCAGTGGCTTGGCCTCGCCCGGGGCCAACGACGCTCCGGTGAGGTCACCGGCCCTCGTCGCCCATGGCTGAGGCCGACGACCAGCTAAAAGGAAGAAAGAAGAAAAAGAAAAAAATAAGTGTTTCTTGAAATTGTTTCCGGGAACAAGAAATAATTTTTTTTTACTTCTTATTTCTGTTCCAAATTTGTTCTCGAGAACAAAATAATAAATTTTTTGTTTCCGGGAACAAAAGTTTTACTAAACATGTTTCTGTTCTTTTTTTGTTGCCCGGAACAAAAGAACATAATTTTTTATTTCGGGGAACAAAAACAAAAATAAACAAACAAGGCCTACATTGCATGAAAATACATCAAAACGAGTAAAAGGGGTCAACATGGGTTGGACCAATTTTGACTCGATCCAAATCCCACCCAACCCATTCATTTGATAGCCCTATCTTTAATATACCTTTATCATGACGATGACAGGCAATGCGGACTCTTAAATGCAAAAATTGTATATACAATCTACACTGGTTTTGTGCATTGAAAAGTTGGGCTGACAAGTCTCCTGGCATAAGATATATAATTTTCACCTATGCATTGTTTCTACATGGCTAAAAGGTCCAACACCAATACATCCTCAATTGTTTTACTTGGATGTTTTTCTAGTAAATTCCTCAAATTTGGACACTCAATCATGTAGTAATTATAGGTTAGCAAGAAGTAAATAACTAAATTAGGCACATATATTAGTTAATAATATAGCTGCCTTGTTTTTATTTGTTTCATCATGGCATTCTTCTAAATTGGTGTAGATATGTGCACACAGAATTCAATTGCATTTCCAATATCAGGATTTTGATAGTAGTTACTAATGGCCTTAGTAGCAAGCACACTATTCGAAATTATTATTTTCTAGTTGTCATATCTTAATAAATAGTTATCACGATATTTATTACTTCTACCACCATCTGAAACGTAATACACCATGGTTTAGAAACATATATTTTAAACATCTGTTGAAAACATAAAGCTGTATATGCTCGTGTACCTAGACCCTATTGACTTCACAACAATCGCCGACATCAAGGATGCATCACAAACAAGAAAATAATTACTTCAAATGTTTCAAGAATTTTCAAGTAGGAATACCACAAGTAGCAATTGGGAGCTTTTTGGAACCAGAAACTTTTTTGTGACAATTCCTATTATAAAGATCCATATACAACTATGAGGATGCCAAGTAAAATGTTCATGATCCGATGGAATTTGTTCATAGCAGTCTTAGTATAATCCTAAGTCAAAGTTAGTGCTCTTCGTTCTCTAAAAGCATTATTCTGCATTACATCCAATGCAAACTTAAAGCTCAATTAATAGACACTGCAATTATATAAGTTCATTAGATGTAGAAAGACATTATAAATATTTTATTGGTATAACTTCAATTTGAAAACATTGCGTTTACAAGCCTAGTGCAATCAATTGATTTCATTATGTCTGCATTTTTTTTTTTTTTAAACGCACCAACTAGTTCACTTACTATTTGAGCTTTTGAAAACATTCTCATTTTGCATCTAAGTTAAGCCTGGGGAGTACTTTTACTTAACTCTAAAAATATTCTTTTAGTAAAAAGTTTTGTTTCACAATTGTCCTCCTTGCATGAAAAGCAGGATCTATTATGTTAGCCTCCGCTAAACTTTCGAGAGATTAAGATGTTGAACTATGGTTCAGCAAGTTATATCAACATCTATTTTGATAACCCCCTTCGTGACCCTAGAAAACACCAGTTGTTTCAGACAAATTTTACAAATGTTGCTCTAACTTGTCAAGCCAAACTTTAACATATTAACCTCTAGAAAGTTTTGTCAATTTAAACATAAAAGTACTCGCTCCTCATGCAGGCAAAACGGTTGCAAAGCAAACTTCGTTTTGATAATTCCCAATTTTAATTTAGATGCAAAATGAGACCGTAATTGTATAGCTCAAATAGCCAAAAAAAAAAAAACTAGTCAGTGCTTCTTAAAAATTGTGGACATAAGGAAACCAATTGATTGCACTAAATTATAAATGCAATCTTCTCGAATTGAAGTTACCCGATAAAGTGGTTACAATGTCTATCGACATATGTTGAAATTATATAGATGTGGTATCCACTAATTGAGCTTTAAGTTCGCATTTGGATGTAGTGCAGTTTAATCCTTTCAAAAAAGGAAGTTGGATGACACTAAGATGGCTGTTAACAAGCTCCATTGGAGATGAACATTCTAATTAGCATCCTCATAGCCATTATATGGTTCCATATGTTAGAAATTGCCATGAAAATGTTTCCGCTTCTCATAAACTCCCAGATACTACTTGTGATATTTATATTTGGAAACTCGACATTTGAAGCGATTATTTTCCTATTCGCGATGCATCCATTTAATAACAGCGATCGTTGTGTAGTCACTGTGGTTTAAGTACACAAGCAAATACAACCCCATGCTTTCAACAGATGTTAAAAAAATATGTTTCTAAACCATGATACATTGTGTTTCATATGGTGGTGAAAGGACAAAACATCTTAACAACTATTTTCTTGAGAAACGACAATCAGAAGATAATAATTCCAAAAAGTGTGCTAGCTACTAAGGCCATTACTTACTACTATTGAAATCCTCATATGGGAGATATAATTGAATTATGTGTGCACATGTCTACACCAACTAAGAAAATTGCCACAATGAAATAGAAAATTACAAGGTGATTAACTATATCATTAGCTAATTTACTTGCCCCC
The DNA here is from genome assembly GCA_014182555.1 of Eucalyptus erythrocorys. Lineage (NCBI taxonomy): Eukaryota > Viridiplantae > Streptophyta > Magnoliopsida > Myrtales > Myrtaceae > Eucalyptus > Eucalyptus erythrocorys. Next base: position 10,037,989 of record CM024601.1, on the reverse strand, counting down.
TCCAGTTATCTACTTCCCGCTTTCTTAATGACTAGAGAATTTAATGTCAGGATTTGAGGAATTTACTAGAAAATTGTCCATTTAAAACAATTGAGGATGTTGTCTTAATTTTGGATCTCCGGCCATGTAGAATTGATGCATAAGTTGTTTCAATTGTAGAGGGTCCCTCACTAATTATGTGCAATTCTTCCTAACACTAAACTTATTATTGCATAAATGATCAAACCTCTTCTTTGCCAATATATTGATTCTTACAATTGGTGATCCCACAAAACAGAAGAATGTTTTTGTGGTAGATCTCATATGTGTTCATAATGTTATAAAACAATTTTGGCAAATCTTTTGTTATAGAATCGTGTCGATTTAGTTTATTTTACTATTTTAAATGCAATTAAAGAGGGACGTTTAATACATGAAAAGTGCATGTTTAATGTATGAAGTCACTAGTCAGCCTAATTTTCGGCACCGACAAGCCCGTGCATCAAACATGCATCTTTCATACAATAGGATGGGCGGGGGTGGTTTCATACCTCTTACAATAGACTTGCAATTCCATTTATTGATGAATATAATTCTACCCACTGGTCTTTTGCAACTCCCTTTGGCCCCAACAATTCTCTTCCTCTTTCATTTGTTGGTTTGCTCTACATCCTCTCTTCACATGGCATCAGAATCATTATCTTTGTTTCTCTTAGAGTTGCCTTGCACTCTCTTGTCACTCCCACACCTTCCATTCATCGTTGTCCAATGCAGAATTTTCTCCAATAGCAATACTCAGCTTGAGTTTTTTCTGCAGCAACTTCATCGTTGCGATGGAGCAATTTTGCTACATAGTGAGGATGGTAGAAGTAGCCGCAAGTAGCAGAAACAAATAGGTATACCCATATTGTAGAAGGAGTGGCATGGCTCTCTCCTCGAGCAATGCTGACTAACTTCTGAAAGCCAAGCTTGGTTAGATCAGATTGACTAATTTACCAAGTTAAACCCAATTGTGTTTATTGAAATGAGTTGACTATGGAAATGGACTATGCTCGTGGCTGGTTCCATATTGCCATTGCCACGATAAGGAACATACTCATAAGGAGGAGGGTGTTCCTCTCATAGGAACTAAACAATACAATAGCACCAAAACAATCGAAAGACTCTGATCACTAAAAGAAAAACTACAATTTTGGTCCAAGTATTTTAATGTTCTTTATTTTGGTCCTCATACATTCGTCTTCTAATTATAATCCTTAAACAAGTATTTTAAGATCATTCTTCACCCCTCTAAAACCAAATAGTACATTGGAATGCCATCTAGGGGATGAAAATAGTAGCAAAGTAGTCGTTCAGGGACTAAAATGAGAATAGGGATCAAAATGAAGAATACCCTAAATAATTAGAACCAATAAAATTCTAATCACTAAATTTCCAAAAATTAACATACCAAAAAAAAGTACATATCAGGAAAAGAATATTGAAGGAGGAAGACATGTAACATAAAAGGTTAGCTCCATTATCACATAGCACACAAACAGAATTAGAACAATCATACTCCTCGGCTATCCCATCTTCAACATCTTCAACATCTTCCATCCTGACATTCAGAGTATTTTCCACAATAAAACTAGACTTTACGACATTCTAAAAGATCCTATGTCAAAAGCCAAGCCTAGTGAGAACTAGATTGACCAATTTACCAAGTCAACTCTGATTGTGTCAGAGTTACTAAAACCAGCTGAATATAGGGACGATCTACGCTCATTGTAAGTTAGGTATCCATGCGACTTTTTTATTTTTATTATAATCCTAGAATAAAACCTAACGATTCAACTTTGAAAAGCAAATACAACTTAGAAAAGCAACATAAAAGAGTGACAATCAATTCAATCAAAGATGGTAATGGAAGAACGAGTGAAAAAAAATGAAGTGTAGTAAAGTAACTTGGTATGAGTCTTGCAAAGAATATAACATAGTCCTGTTATTAAGTTTCAGAATAGCAACCCCATGAGCTTAATTCAATTTGAGTCCAATTTCCTAAAGAATATAATTTTCTTCTATCTGAACTAGAGAAAGTTTTGAATTTTCCTAAACTATGTGTATTATCTAACAAAATTAAAGTGTATTATCTAACAAAATTAAACTAATTCTTACATCTAAACATGAGCTTAATTCTATTTGAGCCCAATTTCCTAAAGAAACTGATTTTCTTATGTGTAAAGGAGAGAAATCATGAATTTTTCCTAAACTATATTTATTATCTGAAGAAAACTAGACTAACTCTATTACCAAAATCTAACAACCTAATCATGGACTATTTTTCTAACCAATTTTCCACTCATTTTTTTTTTTAAATTTGTTATTATTTTTTGTTAGTTTTCCCTTCAATCCATAGTCTCTCGGTCCTCTCACACAGCACCTGAACTCTCATCTTTTTTCTTGGTATTCACTTTCGCTCTTCTAACTGCATGCTTGTAAAGGATGGATTAAATGACAACATGCCTAAACTTTACGCAGAGAACCACCCGGTATTACACCATCAATTACTTCTCATCATCACCGGGGCACCATCATTAGCCACCGGAACATGACTATCCACCACCACCATTGTCCCTGGCCACCACAGTCAATGTCATCAACGGTCGATTAACATGCATACCCAGGAAGAGCAAAGAAGTTTAAAATTGATACCCTAGAAACACAAACCTTAAACATCAACAGGAGCGAGCATTCAAGTCGAGGACTGCACCTCACGTCTTCAACTGTCTATACCACAGACCATCCTCAGAACATACGAACATCATAGATCCCAGAGGCGGAACAGCGAGTCAGAGAGGCAAATTTCGGTAAGCATGACTTACCTCATCTTATAACCGATAACCCGATTTATAATCATTCAAAAGTAATCATCACATAATCAAATCAAGGAATAACATAAATTACTTCGCAAAAGCTTCTTACAAACAGTTTGTTGAGCAGGCCATATGCATCATCAGAACAAAGCAGAATCATGGAAGTAAGGCAATTCGCTTCCAAAATTCATACAAAAACAACAGTTTGAGTTAAGTTTTCGAGTAATGCTCATAACCCTAATCATGGATCTCGGTTTCAAAACGAGGTAGAACAGATGGGCTTTTGTTTCGTTCGTAAGAGACAGAGATTAGTATGCAAATTACCTTAACGAGGAAGCGTCCAGATCTCGACCGGTTGTAAACTAGTAAGAGGAATTCCGGGAAAAATCGATGGTGAAGATCGACGCTAGCGAAGGAGCTTCAACCGAGAACTAGGGAACCTCGAGCTTCTTGGCCAGAAAACAGAGCCGAACGAAATCATGCAGACGCGTCGTCCAGACGGCGATGGAAAAGAAAGCCGATGAAGAATCGGTCATACTAATTGAACCAAAATCGAAACCGGAGAAAGTAAAGAGGACTTACCTCCGTCCATCGAAACAACGGGGAGCCGTCGTCTTCGGCAAAACCGTCCGAGAAACTCCCCCCCTTACTCCCGGCGCAAAATCCGTTCTTTTTACATGGGAGATCTAGTCGGTTGAGACGCGAGAGAGAGAGAGGGGGAGGTTATGACGAAGAAAATATGCTAAGCAAAATCCTATGCCACGTCATGCGATCGTCCATTGAATCGACGACACGTGTCATTCGTGGGACCCCCTCTCGGGGGAGGGCGACGCGTGTCACCTTTCGCCTTTCCAAATTCTTTTGAACGAATCCAACTTGGGCTCAGTTCCGGCGGTGGGCACGGATTGAGTTCATGCGGAGTAGTGGGGCATGAATCGATTTTGATGGGCAGAAGCCTTTTTCGTTTTAAGCTGGGCATTTCCATCGTAAATCGCTGCGGTTCTTTCCTCAAACTTGACAACAACAGCAAAGGCGAAGCATTAAATAGACATAGAATACCAAGTAGGGCGACTTAAGCTAGGCATATCTGAATCTTTCATTCATATTGTGGAATTGATGCACTTCTGATCCGAATAGTTTTTTTCTTTGTTCTTAACGTTTCGAATAAGAGCACTCTTTTTTTATTTATTATTTTCGAATTCTATTTTTTTAATATTAAATTGTTTGTTAACTTCACCGGTCAAATAAAAAGGATAATTTATTTGGTAAAAACAATCCAAGAATTTCATTATATCCTTTCTAAGATCATTTTCTATTTCGTTTGGTATTTCGCGGGTATAAAGGATACGCATATAAAGAAGAGAATATATATTTCTTTTTTGCTATTAAAACGAATTTCCGAATAATTAAATATAGATACTGGAATATTTCATTAGTCATGAAATGACCGATACCTGTTCATGGAATTTAGAATAGAATATAGAATAATAATTAATATATTAATATAAATAATTAATATATACGTATTTCTCTTTTTTTATTCCAAGTCCGTCGATGGAATCCGAAAATTTCTTCGCAGAGACCAAAGGACCATTAAATGATGACTCGTGTCGGCTTTACGTTTCTGTTGTCCTAACAATCCTTGGTAGTTATATTTTCGGAATTAAACGTCGAGAATTTCCTAAAATAATTTTGACCCAAATTAATTCTCTTGTGGATCGAGACGTCTTATATTCAATCTCTACATGGTCAATTTCTTAAAATCACCCATAAATTGTATTGATTGGTGTGATTTTATAATAATTCGATACCGAGCGATAGTTAATATTCAAAAACCGTATCCTGTCCGGGTAATGGATAGATCAAACACGGACAAACCTGAAATATAAGAAGCCGATGATGATCTTAATCGCGATGATGCAAGGTTTGCTAGTATCTCCCAAGAATCCAAAATCAATACCATTCCTGTTGCCCAATCACGTCAATGAAGATACTTCAATCCACATAAAATTTGGTAGGACATCGCTTTGAAAGGGGAACTAGTCCCATGTCACTTTGAGATTACCTTGATTCTATCCACTGGTTTCAGTCTAGATTCAATTCCCATGTAGGTTTTGTTGGTTATTAAACGAGGAACACATAAGCTTGACATTGATCCATCAATGTTGGAGTTTGTAAAGTTCACCATCACTGTATATATGATAGCCTAAACTGTACGTATATCACAAGATTGCAAGTTCATACGCAAAATTATCAACAAAGTCCTAAATCTATAGTATGGATACAAATTAAGTCATAAACTTTTCAGTTTGACCAATTTAATTATAAACCATTTGACAATTTCCTAATGTAATCTTTTTTTGGCCAATGGGAGTTAGCAATCGTGAACATCTACAATTTTTGGAATTATTTTTTTTAATAGATTTTTTAGATTGTTTTATGAAACTCTGATTTTTTTTTTAACCCTTCAATTATAGGAAAAAACTGTAAGTGATGATATTTTCAATAATGCAATGAAAATATTATAATAATTGACATTACAATAATCACTCCCAATCACGTAGTCACAGAGGGCAAGCGGGGGCGCTGTTCAATGCTTCAATCTTTTACCATTCTTCTACATTATAATAGAAATTAATGCTTCCTTTTATTGAATTCAATGTAACCAAAATCTTTTAAATATTTCTTCTTCTATTCGTTTTTAAATAAGATAGATATACTTTTATATCTATATAATTTGGCATGAGCAATTTTAGTAAATCTATGATGAACTTGAGTTCCTAATCTAATGCATAACAAGATATATTTTAGTTTTAAGTGCATTTAGAATATCGAAGTTCATAAGATAGATCCAAAACATTGTACGAACCCAACATAACCTTATGATACTCTCTTTTCATTTTTCATTTGCTTAGTTTAAATTTGATTTTATAGATACATGGTCTTACTATTTTATCGTATTTTAGTCAAATATATTTCCTTAATATTTTAGTTCTCTTTTGCATTATCAATCAATTAATTAATTTGATACCACATAATTCCATTGTTATCAAAATTTTGGACTAATAAATTATGCTGGAAATATCATGGAAGAAAAATATTACATGGACTTGCTCAATTAATTAATGGCGAGCGAAGCAATTTTAATGCATATGAAAGAAAAGAACAGAAGTGATAAATTTCCCCTCATAGACAAGATACACGGAAGCCTAGATTATTTCAAGATAGAATTTGAATAAATATTTTACGAGTAAAATTTTCTTTTAATGAGCATGTTTGAGAGGTTAAGGGATAACTCGTTTGTTAAGTTGGTCTTGTTAATTTAGGAACCATCTGTAATACAACAGAAGAAGATTATACTCATTTTAGTTGTACCAGTTCGGGAAAGTTACCCAATTAGCCTTAGACCTATTATACAAATATCAATTCAATCATAAATTTCTCAATTTTGCTAAATGATTCCTAAACTTTTTGCATGAAATTTCACTGTATTTTTTCAACCAAAATTGCTAACGTGGTGGTCTAATTATCTTTGGCATCTTATACGGCACACGGTCACGTGGGCAATTTTCAACGAAAATAGGTTGGAAAGACTTCTTTTAAAAGTTAGTTGACAAAATTAGAAAATTTATGATTAAATTGATATACGGATAATAGATTTATGAATAATTGAATAATTCACCCATACTAATCATTGTTGAGATCACATACTAGAAAGAATTAAAAATGCTGGCTAACTACTAGAACTCGGAAACAATCTATTTCCTAAAAGAACTAGGGTTAATTCCACTTTCTTCTTCTTCTTCTTCTTCTTCTTTTATTTTTCTTCTTTTGGGTTAAATGGGTTAGTTCCACCTTCAACATGCCACTAACTATATCCGTAACACATTAATTAGATGCTCTTTATTCTCATGCTTCCTTCGCTTCATCTTGTTTCCGACTGGCTTGCTTGCATATACATATGTGTTTGTCTTCCATTTAATTATATGTTTTTTTTTTTTTGACCCAGGGAACCCCGCACGGCCGGCAGCCGGAGATAAACCACTGGGGGCGACACGTGCTAGCTACCACACACATGCCACCGGGTAAGTCACCAATGTCTCACGCCAGCCTCCCTGCAACTTGCGTCGCAGAGGTTTCGAACTCCAGACCTCTTAGCGAAAGGAAGCCTGAAGCCTATCCAGCGGAGCCACCATAGCGGGTGGTCATTTAATTATATGTTGATTATTCACCATTTAAGAAATATGCGTGATTTTTATCATTTTCCAGAAAACCCAAAATAATAAGTGGAACCATCTGCCCAAAAAAAAAGGTGGAACCAACTAAATTTGATAAACATGTCTGACATCATCGAAGATTTTTCCCTTTCATTTGCCAGAATCTATACATTTATATGTCATGTGATTACCAGGTTCAATTCAAACATTGATGCAGACGTTGACCAGCAGAATTACAGTCGGTCTAGGCAATAATGCAGAGGAATAATTAGAAAAGATATTTGGTGCCAAGTAAGGCTACGATCATATGTGTTCTTAGGAAGCTGATAATTAATATATACTCCCAGGAAAATAATAATGACAATGAAATTATTTGCTCTTTCTCAAAGGGTTGATTGTGAAACGATCTTTGCACGCATGCAAGCACATTCTGAAATTAAAATAATGATAAAACGAAGATTAGTCCTGCACGAAATTCAAAACTGAATAACTTATTCTTGACAGCAGCTATTTTTTTACCATACTAATTATCACATGACCATCGGCTACTAAGTTTTAAAACTAAAGACATAGTTAAGCATATTCTGTCCCACATCAAAGCCTTTAATTTTTCAAGAGTTGTGATGACTAACATCCATGTTGGATGCCTCTAGACGCTTTGCACACTCAAGACATTTTCATAGTGAAATTTATTTAATTTGTCATTAGCATTATATGCCATGAATTGCCCTTTTCCCAAATACATATATAAATAAATTGAAGAGTGTCCAAAAAGTCAGAAAATTGCTTTTACTTTTACCAGCCACATGTCAATTCAATCTTCATGTCCGACGTGATCTTCAAGCTGATTATGACTGGACTACACCAAGGAGATTAGAAGCGAAGGCTTATAAAATTTCTTCTACTTTTAGCTACCATGTGTCAATTCAACCTCGCCTAGCCATGGCAAAGCCAAGCTTCGATGAGAGTTGCCCTCGCCAAACCTAGCCTTGGCAAGGCCAACCCTCGCCAATAACATACCTTGTGAGCCCTATGAACCAATAAAGTCTAGACCTTTAGCCTGTGCATGTTACTCTTACTCACGATAGTTTCTACACATTTGATAAGATTCAAACATTGACATCCAATTCCTAAATTAGAAATATCTCAATGCCCCAAATTGAATTAGTTAACTGAATTGTTTACTCAATATATATATATATATATATATATATATATATATTATTTTTTATGTTTCGAACAACTTTGATCACTATTTCAATAATATGGGTGTTAGATCTCTCTAAATTTTCACTTGAAATGACTTTTTGTGCTTGAGTGTGTTTAGCAAATTTACTCCCTCTAATCACATTTTTTGTTGCACCATTTTAAAAATGCAATTGTTGAGCCTTTTGAAAATATAAAATTTGTGTGTTTCCATGCTACCATAAATTCATGGGGAAAATATTGAAAAAATCATAAATTTATTATATTTTTACCAATTCAATCATAAACTTATTTTTGACCAATTAAGTCCTAAATCTTTTGCAATTATACAAATTCAGTTTATTTGGCCAAATTTGACCGGTTAGGCGTTGATATGGATGCCATTCGACAATTTTTTAATAATATATATTTTTATTTTTTATTAATTTTTCCTCTCTTTTTTTCCCTCCTTCCTCCTTCTTCCTCTTACTCCAATGATTGGCTAAAGGCGAGGGCGAGTCGTCGAACTAAGGTAGCCGGCCAGTGGTGAGCTCATTTCACTATTTTTGGGTAAGGGCGAGCTTGCCCAATCACTAGCGAGGCAAGTCCTTGCTGCATTTAGTGAGGCGGGCCTCCCTAGTGGATCAGTGAGCTCAACCTTGCTATCGTTGACCCATTAGATTTGGCAAGGGCTTGCCTCGTTAGTGGCTGAGCAAGCTCACCCTTGCCCAGCTTGCCATTGGCTGGCTACCTTAGTTTGGTGATCTACCCTTGCCTTTAGCTGGTCACTGGAGCAAGAGGAAGGAGGAAGGAGAAAAAAAAAATAGAGAAAAAAATAATAAAATATCAAAAAATAAAATATTATTAAAAAATTATTTATTGGTGTCCATGTTAGTGCCGCCCTAACCAAATTTAGTTGGATGGACTATATTACCACAATTATAAAAAGTTTTAGACTTTACTGGCAAAAAAACAAAAAAAAAAAGTTTAGGATTGAATTGGTACAATTGTAATATATTTATGATTTTTTTTTTGGTAATTTTTCCTAAAATCAGATGTGCAAAATAATTTTAGTCACATGATATGACAAAATATGATATGATCATAGCACGTCCATATCATTAATGTGTGTATAGTAATTTATTTTATAATCTTATGAGGCTTTAGCATGTACGGTGCAAATCTATGGTTCACTCAGCCATGCCAGAGAATTGATATGTGCCGTTTTCCTAATTAAACAATTGGAGAGCACCCCTTATTCCAAAGTTACGAGGTCCTTTTGCCGAGTTAACATGATTCTCTCAGGTGCCCCTCGTATACTCTACTTGTTCACCTATTGGTTAGGAGTAATTGCATTTATTAATGACCGCTGTCAAAACAGTGAAACATGTTAAATATGACATAATCATGCGTTAGTTACGTCAGGAAAGACATGATTATAATTGAAAATAATTTCGGGATAGCTGTTATTTAGTCAATTTTTTTATCGATTACTTTATTTTGTAAGTGATTCTTTTTCCTTTTTAATAATTTTTTTATTCAGATATTTAGTTCACATTCTTTAATAAGTCCGCCCATCTTTGTTGATGATACGTAATGAATGACTATTGACCAGATGTGCTTTGTGAGCTGATGGCCCTCCTGTCGTCAGCTGATGACTAGGTTGCAGCTTCTTGAACATGACATACGTTTTTCAGAACCATGTAAAATGAGTTCTAAGTTTTTGTTGGCTTGACTTTGACTTACTATGGTGCTGCTAGATGGCTTTGGGGAAAGATGGGTAACTGCAAAACCGAGGTTGACATTAATAGGTGAAGTCAAGGACACGTACAAAGTTGTTGTCACAAATAGAAAATGTCCTCATAGATATATATTTATCTTTTTAAAGTACTTGTAATCTAATCCTAAACCATGACAATCCATTTTTTATTCTATTATCATTATAAATTAGGAGTCTGACTGACTGCAGAGATTTGGTCATCCATGAAACTGTTTGTGTATCCAGTCGGAACGTTTTGCTAGTGCAAGCTTTTCATGAATGAAGGAACCTTCTTTTGAGTGTAGGATGATTTGCATACCTCGAAGAATGATAATTTAACAAAACATTTAGACAATTGTGTTACGATCAGGTGCTGTAAGTTATGAAAATAAAACAATATTAGATATTGTTGACACCTAATTTTGGGGGTTTATTTTTTGCAAAAAAATAAAAAAAAAAATAAAAAATGCATGGCATATAGTTTAGGTAGATTTTGATTTTTTGATATTTTGTTTTATTAAAATTTTTATAGATTTAGGAAATATATACTTGAGATATGCATTTTGCGCAAGAAGGGGAATTTTTGGATAGGATATGCAAAAATATTTCAGTGATATATTTAGGGGTATCGTGCTTAAGTAAAATTAGAAATAAAATATACCCCAAGGATTTGATTTTTCGGCTTATAAAAGGGCTCGTGTACAGTTAATTGAGGGGGCTACTTTTTCGAAAAAAGAAAGAAAAAAAAATCAAAACAAGAGAAGAGAGAGAGAGAGAGAGAGAGAGAGAGAGAGAGAGAGAGGGTTGTCGGAAGTGGGGAGCTGAGGGAAAAAAAAAAAAGAAAAAAAAAAAAAAAGAGGCCGAAGCCCCCCTCTCCTCGGCGTCTCTTCGTCTTCCTCGAGGGGGAAATTCCTCGCCGGACGCCGTTGCCATCGCTGTCGCCGTCGACACCCTTGCAAGACGCCCCGGCCGCCCCAACGCCGTTTGCCGCCCCACTCCTCTCGAGCGCCGCCCTCACTCTGCTCACGCCGCTTGAGCCGACGCCTCGCTGCAGCCCCGACTCCCCCCGCGACCTCGGCGCCTCCGGGCCCTCGCCGGCCCCATCGGCGGCGGCCGCGCCGCCGTCGACGCCATCGCCGCCGTCGACGCCATCGCCGCCTCCTCCGGATCTAGGAGCCGCTTCGCCGGCCCGCCGTCTGCTCCACCCTCGCTGCGCCGTGCCTCCTCGAGCCGCGACGCCCCGCGCCTAGACGTCGCGACGCCCGAGGCCCTCGCCGAGGTTAGCCGCCGCCGCCGAACTCGATCCAAGCCTCCTCGACACTCTCGCTCCGCCCTCCGCCGTCTCGAAGGCTCCGTCGCTCCGGATCCGAGCGCCGCGCCACCGGTCCGTTGAGCCCCGACGCCCCGCCCTGCGACCCGCCCCGACGCCGCGCCCGATCCGACGCCCCGCGTCGCGCCGCCGTCCCGCCTCCCCCTGCGCCGCCCCCGCCGCTCGAGCCGACGCCGCCACTTGCCGCCCTCTCCACCGGAGCCGTCGCGCCGTCCTCGGAGATCCCGGCCGCCGGAACCCTAGCCGTCCCCCTCGCCGGCCCTCTCTATTTTTTTTTTCCTTTTTTTTTTTCTTTTTTGGAAAAAGAAAAAAAAAGAAAGAAATAAAAACCAAAAAAGCAAAAAAGCAATTAGGTAGATTTCCTTTCTTTTATTTACTTTACTTTATTTTATTGTTTTATTGTTATTTATTTTTGTTAACCACATTAGGCCCTGATAAGTAATTGGAAATTCCAATTTATCTCCAATTCGCAACCGCGCCGGATTTTTATTCCGTCCATAAGGCTTTCGATGAAATAATTAATCATGCGGGAATAAAATTGATATTTTGATTTTTAAGGCTTAAGATCAATTTATTGATTTTACTAGCGAAATATTGTCCCTTGATCTGAACGATGTGTGATATTTCTAGGTAATTTTGATGGTCCCGATTGCTTTATTTATATTGAAATATGTCAGAATTAGAATATTGCATGTTTAGGGTTATTTGCACATTTAGGTTAAGTATTTTAGTTATCATGAATTTTCAAAAGAATAAAAACAAAAAAATCAAAAATATAAAAAAATCAAATCAGTTAATTTAGGTTACATATTTAATTGTTAATTTCGAAATACAAAAGAAAAATGGAAAAAGACAAAACAAAACAAGTTGAGTTAGAATGAGGTTTTTTATTGTCTTGCATATTTAGATTAAGGATTTTATTTAGATCATAAAAGAAAAACAAGAAAAAAAAAAAAAAAATTCATTTAGGATGCTAGTTTTATTATTTAAATTACATGTTTAATTTTAACTAATAAAAAAAAGCAAAAAATCATCATGCATATAAGATTAGGGCATTTTTTGCACGTCATTGCATATTAGGAAAAATTACATGTAGCTTAACTCTAGATGTTAGTTCTTTTTAATTCATTATAAGTTTAGATAATATTAGATAGATGTCACTTTAGGATCATTTAGGTTAAGATAATATTTTGGTTTAAATTAGGATTTTGGCTCAACCTAACTCCTAATATAAATTAAATGGGATCTTAACCTAGTTAGGTAATTTTATATTGACCCAATTGCAAATTTCATAAAAAAAAATCCAAAAAATGTCTTAGGACAAGTTATTTCCATTTTTAGGATAAATTGCAATTTTTAGGAAAAAGAAAAAATAAAAAGTGTCATGAGCATGTCATTTAGGATTAGATTCATTAAATGCACGTCATTTAGTGATTTTTGTTAGGCTCATTTAATTAGAAATTGTCAATCATTAGAATTAGGTCATTAGATTAATTTAGATTGCATATTAAGTGTTGCATTTCTTTAATTTCGAATCTCATGGAAAATACGAAAAAATTATTGTTTAGAATAAATCCATCTCATGCTTAGGATAGACTGCATGTCTATTCATGTTATGTAGCTTAGATCATACTACCATGTCATGTAATTTAGGTCATGTTGCCATGTCATATTAGATTATTAGCATGCATTGCATATAGATTAAATTTTCATTAATTAAGTGAAAACACAAAAAAAAAAAAAAAATTACGTGTTAATTAGAAATCATATCTAGAGTTGATGATGTGAATTTTGATCTAATAACGCAGATTCTTTCGTTGCTACAAGGTAAGTCCCGTAACTTTATTCATTGCTTTGTTGGGTGTTAAATTGGTGGATTGCGCACCCGCACGATCACCTCACATGTTAGGGAGATAATTAAAATCAATTCAAGCTGCCTGCCAAACATTTTTCAAAATAAAAGAATGGTACCGAAAGGGCGTTAGAAGAATCTAGCATAACCAAGTCCCCGTATTTAGAATCTCTGGTTCGCAGGAGTAAAGTAAATCTCCCATTACTTTACTAGGGTTTCTAATCGACCCACAAAAAATAGATTAGTGGCGACTCCCAATTGAAAATTATTTGCATGTTAAGAATTCAAACCTAAGTCGTGAATTGGTATGGACTTGGGAGAGCTCGAGTTAAGCCTAGGCTTAACAATCCATTAGCCAAACCCTAGGTGGTTCATACCCGAAAAATTGGTCGCGACAGATATAACTACAACTCAATCAACACTGCAGATGGAAACAGTTTTCCCTAATTACATGGATAGACTAGAAAATTAATCTAAAAGAGCAAAATTTGGTGACCAGGAGAAGACTAATCTATAAATGCTCCTTTGCGGTAATATCATTGCTCGACTTGGCTCCAAAAGCGATCAGTTCAAGATAATTGACATAATATAATTTTGAATTCCACATCAACGAGTGAATAATAGAGCTGTTCTTGTGCTTGGAATTAATCAAATAGGCACCGCATCCTCTTTTCTTTTAGACAATCTCCTATTAAAGTTAAAAATATTGTATTAATAGAGTTTCCTTTTTTTTTTTTTTTATTGTTCTAATATAAGTGTTCATCCAGTTTGCAACGTGTTCCTTGAAATGAAAATTTTACTTCTAGCCAAAAAAGGGACATTATTAGTTAAATTCGCCTTTCCATCGTAAATCGCTGCGGTTCTTTCCTCAAACTTGACAACAACAGCAAAGGCGAAGCATTAAATAGACATAGGATACCGAGTAGGGCGACTTAAGCTAGGCATTATCTGAATCTTTCATTCATATTGTGGAATTGACGCATTTCTGATCCGAATAATTTTTTTTTTTTTTGGTTATTCTCTTTTTTTATTCCAAGTCCATCGGTGGAATCCGAAAATTTCTTCGCAAAGACCAGAGGACCGTTAAATGATGAATCGTGTTGGCTTTACGTTTCTGTTGCCCTAATAATCCTTGGTAGTTATATTTATGGAATTAAACGTTGAGAATTTCCTAAAATAAATTTGACCCAAATTAATTCTCTCGAGACGTCTTATATTCAATCTCTACATGGTCAATTTCTTAAAATAACCCATAAAATGTATTGATTGGTGTGATTTTGTAATAATTCGATACCGAGCAATAGTTAATATTCAAAAACCGTATCCTGTCCGGGCAATGGATAGATTGAACACGGACAAACCTGAAATATAAGAAGCCGATGATGATCTTAATTGGGATGACGCAAGGTTTGATAGTATCTCCCAAGAATCCAAAATCAGTATCATTCCTGTTGCCCAATCACGTCAATGAAGATACATTCATCCACATAAAATTTGGTAGGAGATCACTTTGAAAGGGGAAGTAGTCCCATGTCCCTTTGAGGTTACTTTGATTCTATCAATTGGTTTGATTCAATTCTCATGTAGGTTTTGTTGGTTATTAAACAAGGAACACATAAGCTCCATGTCGATCCATCAACATTGGAGTTTGTAAAGTTCACCATCACTGTACATATGATAGCCTATTGCTAAAAGAACTGTATGTATATCACGAGATTGCAAGTTCAAAGGCAAAATTATCAACAAAGTCCTAAATCTATAGTATGGATGCAAATTAAGTCATAAATTTTTCAGTTTGGCCAATTTAATCATAAACCATTTGACAATTTCCCAATGTAATCTTTTTGCCAATGGTAGTCAGCAATCTTAAACGTTTATAGTTTTCGCAATTGTTATTATATATATTTTTTTTTATAGATTTTATAGATTGTTTTATGAAACTCGGATTTTTATAACCCTTCAATTATAGGAAAAAACTGTAAGTGATGATATTTTCAATAATGCAATGAAAATATTATAATAATTGACATTACAATAATCACTCCCAATGCCGTGGTCAGGAAGGGCAAGCCCGGGGGGGGTGGTTGGGGGCTGTCCAATGCTTAAATCTTTTACCATTCTTCTACATTATAATAGTTATTAATGCTTCCTTTTATTGAATTCAAGGTAACCAAAATCTTTTAAAATATTTCTTCTTCTATTCGTTTTTAAATAGATAGATGTACTAGTATATCTATATAATTTGGCATGAGCAATTTTAGTAAATCTCCAATGAACTTGAGTTCCTAATCTAATGCATAACAAGATATATTTTAGTTTTAAGTGCATTCAAAATATTGAAGTTCATAAAATAGATCCAAAACATTGTATGAACCGAAAATAACCTTTTGATTATATTTTCTTTTCATTTTTTATTTGCTTAGTTTAAATTTGATTTTCCTTTTCATAGATACATGCTCTTACTATTTTATCATATTTTAGTCAAATATATTTCCTTAGTATTTTAGTTCTCTTTTGCATAATCAATCAATTAATTAATTTGATACCACATAACTCCATCGTTATCAAAATTTTGGACTAATAAATTATGCTGAAAATGTCATGGAAGAAAAATATTACATGGACTTGCTCAATTAATTAATGGCGAGCGAAGGAATTTTAATGCATATGAAAGAAAAGAACAGAAGTGATAAATTTCCCCTTATAGACAAGATACATGAAAACTTACGAGGAAAATTTTCTTTTAATGAGAATGTTCGAGAGGTTGAGGGATAACTTGTTTGTTAAGTTGGTCTTGTTAATTTAGGAACCATCCATAATACAACAGAAGGAGATTATACTCAATTTAATCATACCAATCCGGGAAAGTTATCCGATTAGCCTTAGACCTATTTTACAAATATCAATTTGATCGTAAATTTCTCAATTTTGTTAAATGATTCCTAAACTTTTGCATAAAATTTCACTGTATTTTTCCAACCAAAATTGCTAATGTGGTGGTCTAATTGTCTTTGGTGTCTTATATGGCTCACGTTCACATGAGCGATTTTCAATGCAAATAGGTTGGAAAGTCTTCATTTAGGAGTTAGTTGGCAAAATTAGGAAATTATGATTAAATTGATATACAGATGATAGATTTATGAATCATTGAATAATTCACCCATACTAACCATTATTGAAATCACATACTAGAAAGAATTAAAAATGCTGGCTAACTACTAGAACTCAGAAACAATCTATTTCCTAAAAGAACTAGGGTTAATTCCATCTTCTTCTTATTTATTTATTTTTGGGACAAATGGGTTAATTCCGCCTTCAACATGCCACTAACTATATCCGTAACGCATTAATTAGATGCTCTTTATTCTCACGCTTTCTTGGCTTCAACTTGTTTGCGACTGGCTTGCTTGCATATGTGTGTGTCTTCCATTTAATTATATGCTGATTATTCACCATTTAAGAAACATGCGTGATTTTTATCGTTTTCCAGAAAACCCAAAATATAAGTGGAACCAACTAAATTTGATAAACATGTCTGATATCATCGGCAAAGATTTTGCCCTTTCATTTGCCAGAATCTCTACATTTATATGTCATGTGATTACCAGGTTCAATTCAAACATTGATGCAGATGTTGACCAGAAGAATTACAGTCGGTCTAGGCAATAATGCAGAGGAATAATTAGAAAAGATATTTGGTGCCAAGTAAGGTGATGGATTTTTATTTTAATGAATGGGCCTATTTTGGCCTAATGGGCCTAGAGGCGCGGCCCATGATAGGGAGAGGTATAAAAGGAAAAATGAAAACTGAAAAGTTACGTTTTTCCATTTTTCAGTTTTCCTTTTTCCCTTTTTTTCTCCAGAAGCGTATTACGACGTTCCTCCCGTATCGTCGTTTCTCCCCTCCTTGAAGAACAGTGCCCGTCTCCTCCTCAATTTGCAACGCCGGGGTTTAGTCTGTGGATTTAAGGTGTGTTCGACATTGTGATGCACCTTCGTGATCGGTGATTCGTGATTGGGTATTATGAAATCTTCTTCCGCTGCGTTTCTCCTCTTTTTGGGATCGTTTTTGTGTCGAAACGATCGTTTTGGGAATCCTGTTTCCCGAATCCAAACCCGTCATTGGTATCAGAGCCATCTCAATCATGTTTCCCTTTCTTTATTTGTGTTTATAATCGAGTTTTACATGCCTGTTTTTGCTTAACATGATTAATGATCAAATTAAGAGAAATTCACCCCGACGCGGTTCTGTTTCGCATATTTTTAGTTTTCCGTACATCGTTTCGTAATTCTGATTGTTTGGGGTTGTAGTACTCGTCGAGACGAGAATTTGGAGTGGTCGCACGTCGCCGGAAGCCGCCGGACGCGCCGCCACGCGCAGCCCCGATGCGTTCGGCTCCGTCGGCGCGTGCAATGCACGCGCCAAGACGGTTCCCGGCGCGTGCGCCGCACGCGCGCGGTTGAAACCGCAGGCGCGTGCGATGCACGCGCGCGGTAACCGCACACTCGCGCGGCAACTGCCCGCGCGTGCAAGGCACGCGCCGGATGACGTCACCGTGACGTCACCCGGCGGTTGCCCGCGCCTTTGGCCCAGGCTCGTGCCTTCGCGGTTCGCACGACCGGCCCCACGTCCGGCCGGCGACCGGCCCGACCGGCGACCCGACCCGGACCGACCGGCCGACCCGACCCGACCCGACCCGACCCGACCTGATCGGTTGACCGTTGACCCTCCGTTGACCGTTGACCGTTGACTGACCGTTGACCGACCGTTGACCGTTGACCGCAAAAAAAAAAAAAAAAAAAAAAGGAATTTGTTTCTTTTTCAATTATGCCTATGTGGGTTATAAGTAATCCATTTTTATTCTGCATTTGTTGCATAAATCATGGAAAATTATGTATTTTCCCTTATGTTTATTATGGATTATAAGTGATCCATTTTTTCAAAGTTCTGCATTTGTTGCAGGAACTATGATGCGCTATGCACGGATACCTGCATTCCCGAGAACGGACGAAGAACGTGCTAGACTGAAAAGGCTGATAACGAGAGTTAGCTAATTGTCGGTGGCATAACGGTGATTTAGTATCACATGTGGTCGGGGTCAATCGGATGATACGAAATCATCGGAATGGTTATCTTATGCCGGATTTTGAGAAGGTGTCGACCTTCAAGAACACTCTTCCACCTGAATGGCAAGCAGTGTTAGATCGGCTATGGGAGGTCAACGTGGTCCCGGATTATAGGAGGCTAGTAGAAGCTTTTGTGAGAGAATACTATAGGATTGAGCTAATCAAAACTTCAACCCTTAGTATTAGTGCTACGTGGCGCAAAATGAATGCGCCTTGGAGACGGCATGACAGCTCTCCAAAAGTTTTTCCATGGTTGGCAAATGTGCCTTCAGTTTTCTTAGATTTTTTGGCGATAGATTAGCGGGGACTTTTCCTGTTTATTTCTTAAATTAGTTTGAGATGTTTTGGGTATATATATATATATCTCTTTCCATGTTGATATTTTTCCTCGGTATAAATATATTACTTAGTGTAATGGATATGTTGTATTATGTGAAAGCGTTATCATATTATTGAATGTCGATATTTTATGCTTTACATTTATTGCTAATTGGTGTGGGAAGTTCATGGAAGTTTTTGTAACTTCACAGAATTTATTTTGCATAAGACAATTATATTAATGATAGTTTTAAGTCAGGATTTTTGGAGGATGATTGGAAACATAGTGACCTTTTGATTCTGAAATCTTACTTAAAATTATTCATTAATATGATGAGTCTATGCAAAGTGGATGCATAAATGATAGGCATTAATTATTCGTGCATATATGTCTGATGTGTTCAGATCGATGGCTTCAGCAACTAAGAAAGTAATTGTTGATTTGAACGGCAACAATTGTGAAATATTGAATATGAAGATTCAATATGTGCTAGAAAAGCAACAAGCACTAGAAGCTCTTGACCATGTTATGGAAGATCTTGAGAATGCTGTGCGCCGCCTTGAGCTAGTAGAGGACCACCTAACGGCATTGGAGCCGAGAGTAAATATTTGTTATGCTGGTTCTAGCTCGAAAGGGCTTTGAGCTCTAAGCGCAAGCGTATTGATTCGTTCAATATGTGGTCAAGCAAAGGATCAAGTCCTCCTTGCAAGAAACCAAGAGTTAACCAACACAAGAGAGGAAAACGTCCTCAAGTAAAGAAAAAGTCAAGGGTAAGGTGTTACAATTGTGACAAGAAAGGTCACTATGCTCGCAAATGTCGTGAGCCGAAAAGGTAAACACCTCTTGTACATTTGAGAACTTTGCTTATGTGTCAAGTTCGTATTGTTGGCTAAATCCAATCCTTTGTGGACTGTAGATTCAGGAGCAACAGACCATGTAGCAAAGGATAGAGGATCCTTTGTGGAATTCCGACGAATACCAACTGGAACTAAGTGAATCTATGTGGGAAACGACTCCAGAGCTGAAGTAAAAGGAATTGGCACACCTTGGCCGAACATGCGTGGTGGACGCACTTTGATCCTACATGATGTAATGTATGCTCCGGAGATTCGTCGGAATTTAGTGTCTTTTTAGTGTTGGTCAAACTACGTTTTAATATGAACTTCCGTAATAGAGGTGTGGATTTGTTTTGGAAACAAATTTCTATGGTCATGGCTATTTTCTGGATGGTTTTATTGTTTTAGACATTGACTATGTTAATGCAAATGTTTGTTATTCCCTTATCACGTCTCCTAATTCATATGACAATGATGTGAATGTATGGCATGCTAGACTTGGTCATATTGGCCAACAACGTATGAATAGACTAGCCAAAGAGGGCTTGTTGGGCAATATTGAAAAGTCAATTTGCCCATATGTAAGCATTGCCTAGCAGGGAAAACAACAAGGAAACCATTTGGAAAAGGTAAAAGAGCTGAATTTCCTCTGCATTTAATCCATTCTGACATCTGTGGTCCACTGAATGTGAGAGGAAGGCATGGGGCTGTTTATTTCATCACTTTTATAGATGATTATACTCGATTCGGATATGTCTATTTGATTTCTCATAAATATGAAGCATTAAGTTGTTTCAAAAGGTTTATGGCCTTGGTAGAGAATCGATTAGACAAGAAAATAAAAGCATTGAGATCCGATCGAGGTCGAGAATATTTATCTGATGAGTTCAGAAAATTATGTGATGAAAAAGGAATAGAAAGACAGTTGTCTATTCCATATACTCCTCAACAAAATGGTGTTGCGAGAGAGAAGAAACGAACCCTACTTGGAAATGGTTAGGTCTATGATGGCACATGCTAACTTACCCATCACCTTTTGGAGTGATGCCTTATTAACCGCTGCCTATGTACTTAACCGGGTGCCTTCCAAATCAGTTACTTCCACTCCATATGAGTTATGGACAGGTAGAAAATCGGACTTGGGTTTTCTTAAGCCATGGGGTTGTGCAGCCTATACCCATGAGCCCTCTCACAAATTTGGGAAATTAGGTCCCAGAGGAAAAAAGAGTATTTTCATAAGATACTCTGAACACTCTAAAGGATATGTGTTCATAGGTGAGCAGGAAAGTGGGAGTGTGACTGAATTTGAATCACGAGATGTCACATTCTTAGAGGATGAGTTTCCTAAGAAGGGCAAAATAGGTGAAGATTACTCCCTATTTGAAACCATGGATCAAGGTAATGATATTAGTGAAGTTCGTCCAAGTGGGAGTAATATGAGAAGTGATGAATTGCATACAACTAATTCTCAATTACAACCACATGATGGTACGACATCATCATTATCTAATCCTAGTGGGAGCATAATGGGAAATGATATGCTAAGTGCACAATCTCCCATACGGCGAACAAGTCGCAAAAGTATTCCCCGTCAACGTTTTGACATTGAAGGGGAAACTTTTATGATTGCCCCACAAGATGAGGATGAGCCAAGAAATATTCATGAGGCTCTGAATTGCCCTAATAAGGAAAAATGGATGGATGCAATGGGAGAGGAAATGGAGTCAATGAAGTCAAACCATGTTTGGGAACTGGTTGATCTTCCAAAGGGACGCAAAGCTATTGGGAACAAGTGGGTTCTCAAAATAAAGCGTAAAGCTGATGGCTCAATAGAAAGATATAAAGCTCGCCTTATGGCGAAGGGGTATAATCAACGGAAGGAATTGATTATGAAGAAACATTTTCCCCTTTGTTGTGAGATTTACCTCAGTTCGCATTATTCTGGCAATGGTGGCAAGTATGGATCTTGAATTACATCAAATGGATGTAAAGACTGCTTTTCTCAATGGAGACTTAGATGAGGAAATATATATGGAACAACCTGTTGGTTTCATTACAAAAGGCCAAGAAGGAAAGGTATGTCGACTTTTGAAATCGATATATGGCCTTAAGCGTCGTCAAGACAATGGTATATACGATTTCATAATGCTATGATGGCATATGATTTTACAATGATTGATGAGGATCATTGTGTATATATCAAAAGATCCAAAGATCGGTTTGTGATCATATCATTATATGTAGATGATATACTTATTGCCGGAAGCAATATGGAGTTAGTTAATACCATCAAAAGTTGGTTATCTTCAAATTTTGAGATGAAAGATATGGGTGAGGCTGCATACATTCTTGGAGTTAAGATTTCAAGGGATCGTTTGAAGAGGTCGTTATCTCTTTCGCAAGAAACATATATAAATAAAGTTCTTGAACGATTTCGTATGCAAGATTGTAAACCCATAGACACTCCTATTGCAAAAGGTGAAGGATTAAGCCATAGACTGTATCCAAGGACTCCACAAGAGAAGGAACAAATGAAGCATGTTCCTTATGCTAGTGCTGTTGGGAGCTTGATGTACGCTATGTTGTGTACAAGACGACATATGCTTTGCGGTTGGAATGGTGAGTAGATACCAATCCAATCCAGGTCAAGCACATTGGAAAGCCGTTAAGAGAATACTAAGGTATCTAAAGGAAACTGCTGATTATATACTGGATTATCAAGGAAAGGATTTGCGACTTGAAGGCTATTCGATCTTGACCGGGGAGGAGATTTAGATGAAAGAAAATCTACCTCGGATTTGTTTTCTTACTGAACAATGGCGCCATATCATGGAGCAAAAGAAGAAGCAAACATGTATAGCCTTGTCCACGATGGAAGCCGAGTTCGTGGCATTATCGGCGCAGCTTTGTACAAGAAGGAGTTTGGCTTAAGAGATTTTTGGATCATTTAGGTGTTATTGAGAAAGCTGCAAATCCATTATTGGTTAATTGTGATAGCCAAGCAGCTATAGAGTACACCAAAGATCCAAAGTATCATGGCAAGACCAAACATATAGATACCAAGTATAACTTTGTCAAAGATATAATTGCACGAAAGGATGTGAACTTACAGTACATATTTACGCATAGAATGGTTGCAGATCCTATGACAAAGCCAACACCTAGAGATGTGTTTTTTGTGGTCATGAGAAATCTCTAGGATTGCGTAGAGTCTGATGTACTGGATATTTTGATTTCCCTAAGTTGTTCACATTTATGAAATTGTGTTTTTCATCATTAATGCCTATGAATCTTTGTTTGATCTTTATGCATCTTAATGCTCAGTGCATTATATTGAGTTGAGAAAGTATGTCGGACAGATAAGAGATTAGCCCACTCACACGGGTAATCGCCTCTATTTACTTGTGTGATAAATAGAGATGAGACGGTTTTTAAGCTTATTATCTAGGTGATAATTGAGAGCTCAAGCTTAAAATATATATGTCGCCTTAACTAAGTGTTAAGATGAGGACATGATAAGTACTATGTCCGAAAGTAAAATACCCCACATATTTTACTTTATCTGTCTAAAATGCCAGATGTGAGTTCTGATGAATTATGTGAATGAGTAGATACGTGAACTCAAGTTAGACATTAAGTATGTCTGAACTATCATCTGTACGGTATTGATTGTGTAGACATACGCTCCATGGGAAAGGAGTTAATACCGTAATACGTATTTCATACTACGTATGCATGAGACGACCAATAAGAGTGGCAAAAGTTTGATCTCAACTTTTATGCTGTGTGAGACTCTTGAGGGAAATGAATTCCTCAATTTAAAGTCCTCTCAGGACTCTTACTTATTCTCAAGATTTCTATTTAGTGTTTGCTATCTTAGGATGTTGCCAATGGTCATGAGTTGATTCGATCTAATGGGGCATTTCTAGAAAAGCAAGCTGGACTGAAATTGAGAGTTTGAAGGAAAGAGGAAGATCAATTTTGGAGAATCACATTGTAGTTTTGTATTCACTGGTCGACCAATTATGACTGTCTTTGGGATAATCATAATTGTGAATGCAATATATATACCATTGTTAAAAGAGATCAAGAGAGATATAAATGTGATTGATCGATCTAGGGAACTGCATACTAAATCTACTCAAAGTGTGATACCCATTATGAGCTGCTATATATTCCTAACAGATGTATGGCAACGAGCTCTCGAAGTATGCTGGTCGCACGGACTACTCACCAAGTATGAATGTTGCAATGAGGAAAGTGGGACTGCGTAAGGGCCACCATGTCGAGTGGGAGATGTATATAGATGGATTCTTCTTTGATGAGCCAAAGTAAGACTTGTCCGCCCATGTTGGTTTTAGTCCACCATGTGCGAGTGGGAGATGATGGATTTTTATTTTAATGAATGGGCCTATTTTGGCCTAATGGGCCTAGAGGCGCGGCCCATGATAGGGAGAGGTATAAAGGAAAAATGAAAACTGAAAAGTTACGTTTTTCCATTTTTCAGTTTTCCTTTTTCCCTTTTTTTCTCCCGAAGCGTATTACGACGTTCCTCCCGTATCGTCGTTTCTCCCCTCCTTGAAGAACAAGTGCCCGTCTCCTCCTCAATTTGCAACGCCGGGGTTTAGTCTGTGGATTTAAGGTGTGTTCGACATTGTGATGCACCTTCGTGATCGGTGATTCGTGATTGGGTATTATGAAATCTTCTTCCGCTGCGTTTCTCCTCTTTTTGGGATCGTTTTTGTGTCGAAACGATCGTTTTGGGAATCCTGTTTCCCGAATCCAAACCCGTCATAAGGCTACGATCATATGTGTTCTTAGGAAGCTGATAATTAATATATACTCCCAGGAAGATAATAATAACAATGAAATTATTTGCTCTTTCTCAAGGGGTTGATTGTAAAATGATCTTTGCACGCGTGCGAGCAAATTCCAAAATTAAAATAATAATAAAACGAAGATTCGTCCTGCACAAAATTCAAAACTGAATAACTTATTCCTGGCAGCAGCTATTTCTTGACCATACTATTTATCACATGACCATCAGCTACTAAGTTTTAAAAATAAAGACATAATTAAGCATATTCTGTGCCACATCAAATCCTTTAAATTTTTCAAGAGTTGTGCTGACTAACATCTATGTTGGATGCCTCTAGACGCTTCGCACACTTTAAGACATTTTCATAGTGAAATTTATTTAATTTGTTATTAGCATTATATGTGATGGATTTAATCGAAGAGTGTCTAAAAAGTCAGAAAATTACTTCTACTTTTACCAGCCATATGTCAATCCAACCTTTATGTCCGATGTGATCTTCAAGCTGGTTATTGACTGGACTTCACCAAGGAGATTAGAAGTGAAGGCTAATAAAATTACTTCTACTTTTAGCTACCATGTATCAATTCAACCTTCATGCCCGACGTGATCTTCAAGCTGACTATCGACTGGACTACACAAGAAGATTAGATGTGAAGCATAACATCATCGAGGAGATTTTTTTTGGGTGGCCTATTTTTAATCTTGAAATATGAAAATAATCTTAAACCTATTACATTAGTGCCAAAGTAATTTTAATTTTTTTCATAGTGTCAATTTAGTCCTAACCTTTCTGATTTAGTACCAATTCAGCCATCATGACTAAATTGGTACTAATGCAATAGGTTTATAACAATTTTCCTTTCTAATTTTATATGATTAAATCTACCAAATTTTCACCAAAAAGGCAAAATTACCAATCGTTCAATTGTAATTTAAAGCAGTAGCTCTAAATTTTGTTACTTTCCTTCTTTTTTAGCTTTTCTCTTTTTACAAGGGATTTAATTGCCATAATTAAGAACTTCACATGTTGTTGTTTTGTTTATTATGAGCACTATGTTTTCATATTAATGTTAGAATTTTTTTTTTTTTTTTTTTTTTTTTTTTGGGTAAAGGAAATTAATGTTAGAGTTTACTTCTGTCGAGAAGAAGAATTTTGAAAAAGTTTAATTTTTTTCTACATTGTCTAGCAAATTAATGGATCAGCAATCTAGAAAATTATGATATAGACTATTTTAAAACACCATCACTTATTCACAAACTCTCACGTTTGTTGTGCATATCACCATCAAACCTTTTCTAGTCAATTGTCTTTTATACCCGATATATTTAATGGGATGATAGGATGAAACAAAAAAAAGAAAAAAAAAAAACCTTTGTTGCATTCTTCAATGTGAAATTTAAAAAAAAAATTAAATTTAGTTAAATCAAAATGTTGCCTAAAACAAGATTGATATTTTAAATGTCAGTGAAATTTCATCATTTTGGATTGACAAAAATTAATATCATTTATAAACTAATTGTGAAAAAATAGCAAAATGCTTCATTATGCACAACTTTTTAACGTAGCTTTATTGAGTATATTCCTCAATACTCCTTTAATGTCTTATATACTCTGTGTAAGTATATCTTGTGGCAAGAGTAATGAAAAAGGGCAAATTCTTTGATTAGTAAATTAAGAGAGTTGTTGACCCAAAAAAAAAATTAAGAGAGTTGATATATGTTTTCTTGAAAATTTCTTTTTCGACATAATTTATTTCTGCAAAAGTGAAATCTAAAAATAAAAAAGAAAACATAGTGTCTTTAATATTCATGGGGTACCCCCAATATACAAAAGTAAATCATGGATCCTTGGTCTTACTACTTTATCATTTTAATAGTACCCATCATTGAGAGTTTTTTTTTTTTGGTCGAAACACCAATCGTTGGGATCACATACAATAAAAAATAAAAAACGCTGGCTGACTACTGTAACTCAAAAACCATCTCCTTCCCAGAAAAACTGGGATTAGTTCGGCTTTCAACTCCCATCAAACTATATGGTTGACAAGTTGATTATTTTTTTTCGGTCATAGCTTGACACATTAAATTAAATGCTCTTCATTTTCGCGCTTTTTTCACTTCAGCTGGTTTCCGACTGGCTTCCTTTACACCTACACACATTTATATATACATACATACATATATATATATATATATATATGTATGTATGTATGTATATATATTGATCTTTCACCATAAAAGAAGATTCATATCATTTTCTAGAGAACCCCAAACACAAGTGAAGTTAAATAAATTTGAGAGAGAGAGAAGCTAATTATTTTTGGGCATATTTGTACTTGTATTTTTTTTTAAAAAAACTACCATGTAATATATGTATTTATCCAATAAAATCCGCACAAAATGGGAAATAACTCACCGTCTTATTCACGGTCGCAATCAGATATCTTCTTAGAAAGCTAGTGTTTAATATATAGTCCCAAGAAAATTATAATGGCAAATCAATTATTTGCTCTTTCTCGAAGGGTTGATTGCGAAGCGATCTTTGAACCCATGTGAGCACATTTCTATATTAAAATAATGATAAAATGAAGATTAGTCCTGCACAAAATTCAAAACTGAATTACTTATTCCTATTGGCAGCTATATTTTGACCATTCTATTTATCACATGCCAAGTTTTAGAAATAAAGGCTTAATTAAATATATTCTATCTTGCATAAAATCATTATATTTTCAAGGAGTAATGATGAGTAACATCTACGCGAGATGCTTTTAAACGCTTTGCATGTCTCGGGCATTTTCGTAGTGGAATTTATTTAATTAGTCATTAGCGATATATATATATGATGAATTCTCCTTTTCCTAACCAAATATATAAATTAATCAAAGAATGCATAAAAAGTCCGAAGGTGGTTTCTGGCAGCCATAGGTCGATTCCACCTTAAGGTCCAACGTCATCTTCAAGCTGATTATAGACTAGACTAGGTCAAGAAGTTTAGATAATAAATATAATACTACTGGCAAGAATTTTATTTAATTTTCCGTGGAAAATTGCATTCAACCGTCAAAGTGGGGCGTCTTTCGCAGAGAACCCTAGTAGGGTTTGCCTAAGAAAATTCGTGAAGCCGGCGATTCATCTCAATTGACCCACATGCCATGTCGTGGGTAGCAAAAGTCTTCGCACCCGTATATTTAACTCTACGTGGACCACACGGGTCATGATGGCACGATTTACAACAACGAAACGTGGGCCTGGATACCATTTGAAGTCAAGAAATGGAACTTAGTTGCACTGATTTGCACAAACGGAAAGACGTTGCAAAGACAAATCATACCAAACAAGCAAAAGCAACCCTAAAAGAAATTTCTCGCGTGCTATAATTTCATTAGTGTCACATTTAATGATAGTAATCGCCTTATCAATCCATAACAAAGTCACTCTCCATGTTACTTTAGCAAGTTGGGAATTCATCTTTCTCCCTTTTGGGCCAAGAATTGATATCAAGCGATTGCGATTTTTTATCGCACTCAGGGTTTTGTTTTAAAAAAAATATATTTTACTTTTTTGGTTGAAAAATTGTCTTCATATTTTTGACGTCAATGCCAGATCTTTAAGCAATATGGAATGGCATTCCTCCCCAAAGTCAATGAACTGAAAGAGGACGGCATCTAATCACCATGTAAAATTACATATGCACGACATTTTTGGCTTGCGATCGTAAACAACAAAAAAGGTTCTTTGGGTGTTTATGCTTATCTGCCCTGAGGATTTCCTAGGCCATTAGCGTAGAAATTTGTAATAAAATATTAACTGAATTACAAATAGAAGATTACGATATAGACCACATCTTAATTAATTGAAAGTGGATTCTTTCAATTTATCTAGTTTCAAACCTCTCAATTAGTAGATAGTCAAGATGTAAATCACTACAAACAAATGTAATCTTTTTACATATATATATTTTTGGCTACTATATCTCCTCCTAAATTTAGAGGATCTATATTAAGATGGCCAAGTTTATATCAATGACCATGCAAATGGAAGTGAATTAAGCTATCTTCACGTTACAAACAATTAACAAGTACTCCTGTCAGTCTTGATATTATATTTTCAGTTAGGGTTAATGACGCTAACCGAATTACGTACGTAGGCCAAACACAAATGACCAACACAATGCATAAGATGGTCTGATACGGTCATTTTTGGACAACAGTCGTGGCGCTAGTCTCCGTTTGTAATCATGAATTTTGAGTACTGGAGTTCACTCTTTTGATGATAAAAATGTTTATGCCATCAAAGTGAAAATTGAAGACGTTGAACACCTCTTCTTCCATCTTTGTATTATATCTTTAGTATTAACTCAGATCGATCGGTATATGCACTCCCATTCTCCATTATATGGGCAAATATGGAACTCACTTATATGCGAAAGTGGTCAAAGCACGCAATTTACGGTCTAGAAATATATTTATTACTTAAAAAATTCGTCAAATTAGACCAAATGCATGGTGACCTCAATCCCCTCCTCCTCCTATATATATGATCCCAATCCTGGTGGTTTTTCTCCATCCTAGACCTTAGCCATCTTTTTCTTCTTCTCAGTATTTGTGTCTGCATTCTGAGAAGGAGAAGAAGAAGATGGTTTCTATTACCAGCTGTTTCTTTACCTCTCCATCTTCTATATCTCTCTTTACCTCCCATTCCTCGTCTTCCGAAAGAAATCCTCCGCTCCTAACCTGCCGCCTGGCAAAAAGGGATGGCCCATCATCGGCGAATCCCTAGACTTTGTCGGTGCTGCGAAGAGCGGCTGCCCTGAGAAGTTCATAAATGACCGCACGGCCAAATACTCCCCAGAGGTCTTCCGTACCTCGCTGCTCGGGGAAGACATGGCCGTGTTCTGTGGCGTCTCCGGCAACAAGTTCTTGTTCTCTGGCCAGGACAAGTACATCACCACCTGGTGGCCCTCCTCCATGAAGAAGGTCGTTATATTCCCCGAAACCATGGAGAAGTTCAACAAGGATGACCCCAAGAAAATGCGCAGCTTCTTGCCGGAGTTCCTAAAACCTGAGGCCCTCCAGCATTACATTCCTATCATGGACTCCATGACTAGGGAGCACTTGGAGAGTGACTGGTCTCCTTATAAGGAAGTGAAGGTGTTTCCTTTGACAAAGAACTACACCTTTGCTTTGGCATGCCGTTTGTTCATGAACATCAAGGACCCTCAGGTTGTGTCGAAATTCGCCGACCCATTTGCTCGTATTGCTCCGGGATTCACTTCGGTACCTATCAATATTCCAGGGACGCCATTCAATAAAGCTGTTGAAGGAGGAAAAGTAATAAGGCAAGAGCTTCTCAACATTATCAGACAAAGGAAGAAGGAAATCTCAGAGGGAAAAGATGCAAAGCCGAGGGACTTGCTGTCTCGATTGCTTACCGAAGCAGATGATGACGGTAGTGTTTATTACGAAATGGATGTGTCCAACAAGATCATTGGATTGCTTATCGCGAGTCATGATACCACTAGTACATCTATCACTGTAATAGTGAATTATCTAGCTTCGTTGCCCCACATTTATGAGAAAGTTTACAAAGGTAACCATTCTAGCTATATTTTGATAAACAAGATGACCACCTAACTATGTTCTTCTGAGGCAAAATCAATGTAGTTTGCATATATTTAACTTATCTGCTTCACGTCAACAGAGCAAATGGAGATTGCAAAGTCTAAAGCCCCAGGTGAATTGCTGAATTGGGATGATATCCAGAAGATGAAGTATTCATGGAACGTGACTTGTGAGTCAATGAGGCTAACTCCACCTGCACAAGGGGCATTTAGAGAGGCAATTACTGACTTCACTTTTTCCGGTTACACGATTCCAAAGGGATGGAAGGTAAATGTTTCACATTTGAGCCTTCTTCGTGGCTAGGTTATCCAGTGAACTCATACATTGAATCCACAAGCAATGACAATGCGCATCAATCTTCTTCAACTTTTTCCTTGCAGACATTTTGGACCTTGTATACAACTCAAAAAAATCCCAAATACTTCCCTGATCCGGAGAAATTTGACCCCTCAAGGTTTGAAGGAAATGGACCTGCGCCTTTCACCTACGTTCCCTTTGGAGGCGGACCTCGTATGTGCCCTGGAAAAGAATATGCTCGGCTCGAAATACTCATTTTTATACACAATCTAGTGACCAAATTCAAGCTTGAGA
This sequence comes from Eucalyptus erythrocorys, assembly GCA_014182555.1. Lineage (NCBI taxonomy): Eukaryota > Viridiplantae > Streptophyta > Magnoliopsida > Myrtales > Myrtaceae > Eucalyptus > Eucalyptus erythrocorys. Next base: position 10,007,496 of record CM024601.1, on the reverse strand, counting down.
AGGTCATTCCAGATGAAAAGATAATCTATAATCCATCGCCGGTCCCCGCCAATGGTCTTCTTATTCGCCTTCGACCCATTAACTAATAGCCTAATGTACTTAATAATTTAAAAAGCTTTAAGAGCTCGTATATAGATACTCTTGTTGTACACCCAGCATTCTACTGGAGTTTGTTTATTTTAGTTTCCCCTTTGTAATTCGATCAAGAATAAGATTTTCACTTCGTCCCTCCAGATATCTTTCTTCATTTGTTTTGTATAATTCTCTCTCTCTCTCTCTCTCTCTCTCTCTCTCTCTCTCTCTCTCTCTCTCTCTCTCTCTCTATATATATATATATATATATATATATATATAATCTAAGAGCACGAGTGTTGATGCCATTTTGCATAATTTGTTGCAGACTATAGTCGATAGCAAGTGATTTCCCAACGTGGAAGAACATTTTCAACTTCATTGATCATGTCTCGATCCAAAACCTTGAAGTAGAACCACGTCATAATCTAGGGATGATTATTTAGCCACCATTTAAAAATGCTGAATTTTCCTCCTTTCAACCCCCAAAAATGCACAAATTTGATACTCGCTATGATAAAATGGCAACTTCAGTATTAACATTAATTTTTTATTGTATTTTCTCACTTATTTTAGAATAATATTATAGAAAATTCTCAATGAAATTAAGTTCTATTAGTTGTGGATTCAATCTAGACAAATTTGGCTCGCATTTTCTGCGGGCTTATATTAGTAGATGCACTTTAAATATATTTTATCTTATTTTGTTGTTAATGTTAACGATTCTTAAATATTTATAATCCTTAGGGTCGTTATCCATTGAATTTAGAAATTACCAAGTAAAAATTCGTCAATCAGACATACGAAATGCTCCCTCAAAGTCTCAATTCAAAATTGACCAACCTAGACATATATAGAAAACTTATAATAAAAGAGGCGAGTTTGAATATTGTCAGCTTCTTCTCAAATTCGGATCTATTTCCATTTGTAGAGTATGTGGATTTTTATTTTATTTTATTGCCTATCAGATTCTCCAAATGACATTTTGATTCAATCTCAATGAAAAACTTAGAACTAGAGGCAATCTCTTCTTATCCCTTGTTTAGATTCTATTTGACATGTAAAAATGAAGGCAAAAGCTACTAGCCAAATATGTTTTGTTGAGTTAAATATATTATACCAACTATAAACTAATTTTTACCATTCAAGAACATAGCTTTTTAAGATAGATGTTGGTTGAATAAAATCTAGCTGGTGAAAAGGCTAGTTTTACCACTTAGCGGGGGGTGAATATGTGTTAAAATAAACATTGACAAATAAATGCAAATTAAAATATGTTGCAAGCAAAGTCTGAAAAAGAGACATAGTCTGATTAAAAGTGCCACCAGACTTCTGGAGAAAATTCAGAATCAAAAAATATATTTAACAGATTTTTGAGAAACTTAAGAAAAAATCGCAACTAATAAAGTTGAAAAGAATTAAGGGAAGAGAAAACTGCATACGGCATTTAAAGCTTAATAATGTCTGCATAAGTTTGCACAAAATATACAAAGTCCGCACGCACATAGAAAAACTTAGTTAATCAATAGTTTGAATAAAAGAAACACCATCCACACCTCGGTATAGAAAAAACTCAATCATGCATTCAAAGCTTCAATTTGCAAAACTCTCCCCATTTTTGCCAATAGCAAAATGAGAAAATCAAACAAGCACAAGGAAGATAAAAAAAAAAAGAGTTTGTTTCGAAAAGGATCAGGGTTGCTTAAGAACATGAACAAGTCGGAAATCCTCCAAAGTTTGTACGGTCTCCTCAAGCTTAGTCATGCACGATGGAAGACAGTCTCAACCTTTGCTAAATTCTGTGAGAAAATAGTGGGGTGGCGAAGGCGGGCGATTCTAAGAAGGTTCGCCTAGTGCTCGCTCACATTTGGTGATTGCAACATGAGTACCATTGTCTATGCTGTATGGAGAGGAACAAAGAGACAATAGTTATGTGACTATAGTTGTGTGACTATAGCCAGCACTTGCCGGTTGTTGACACATTATTTTTGTTAAATAAAATAAAAAATAAAAAATATATCATACAAAATAATGTGTAAAATAAAGCAAAAGGAAATTATTACCGGTTTGACCTGGCCCGCTCGGGACCGGTTCAATTTGGTCCGCTCGGGCCTCGCCCACACGTCGTCCTAGTCAATCATTCCTTTCAGATTCCTATTCCTTGTGGGCTTGTCTTTTCATCGAGATGTTCGGCTAAGGAAGAGGAGGGATAGAGAGAGAGAGAGAGAGAGAGAGAGAGAGATCGGATTTTTGAAGGGTGGAAGCTTAAGATCACGAAAAATTCTCTCTCCGTCGACCAATTTTTAGGGTGTTTCGACCGCCGGCCACCGATCTTTGTCACGGCTGGTCGGAAAGGACGAAGCTAGAATGGTTTGCAGTCTGGAGGAGAGAGGAACGGTGTCTTCCTACAATGTTTTCGAGCTTCATCGACTCTGATTCCGGCAATTTCACCTCACCGAACGAACTACGTAAATATTTCATCTAGTTTTGCCCGGTTTTCCCTTACCGAACCGAAGCTTGAAACGTTGGGTTCGCCGACGAAATTCTGAATGAATTTTGTGAAATGGGACTGACCCGTGAGGGATAGTGATGATTTAGAGAGTCATATATAGTGTCGAGGCTGTGAATGATACTGAAATTGAATCTGAAATAGTCATATTCAAGCGCATATCACTCGTTTGTTGTTTTGCCTAAATGAGATGTCGAAATCTGTTCCCAGAAAATCAGTATCCAGGGCCAGGCGGGAAGCACGTTTGTCTGATTTAGTTGTTGAACCATGTCTGATTAGTATATTTTCCTCGATTTTGTGGCATGTTCATGGATATCCGGCATCGGTCATGGATAAACATTCGAGCTGGGAGACCTTCCTCCTTAACGGTGATGCCTGCGGTTTGAGTCCGCTACAGTGTAATCCCTGTTTCCCTCTCCTTGCTGTGTGTACGTGTGTTCGTTGTATCTCTTGAGAAATTTTAGTCGATAATGATGTTTTAGCCAGAAATTTTTAGCCATTTGAGGATGAGCTTGTCCCAGTCATCGTTGGTAATAGACCGGTGACTAGTAGGCTGACGGGATGGCTCTAGTGGTAGATGGTGACGTCAGCTGTGAACGTCGGGCTGGCCGGAGTTCCAGCGACAGTTCGTCTGAAAATGGCAGGCTCTCGGCGAAGACTTCGTTGCTGAAGTCCCGGTGAAGAAAATGGGGAAGAAGACAGAAAATAAAAATAGAAAAAGAAAATAGAAAATAGAAAATAGAAAATGATATGCGCATTAAGGATATAAGTTATTTGAGCTTATATATTTGTAGCAAATAATTGATTCGTGAATAAAATAAGACGATGAAGATAAAAGTTATTGCGGATAGTTTTATTTTCACCCTTATGTGATTTTCAGATAATGCGCATTAATTGTAATAGAAGAGCCAAGTTTACGCTTTCAAGAAATGCAATACTAAAGATTAATATAATTAATTAACCATGTTTCTTAGATGTGGAAATGCTGTGCACAATCTCCCTTTTTTTTTTTTTTTTGCAAAATTTAGAGGTCAGCATTATCGAAATGTTCGTACCACGTCTTGATTTGCACCTTACTTAGAGTCTCATACTAAGAAGGAACTCCCTCAAATGGTTATAGCTTCGGATTCAGATCCATCTTTCCATATCTACGCTTTATTTATAGAATGTATTTCAATCAAATTCCATTTTTTTTTGTAGGAAATTATAGATGGAAAAAAAGCGTGCGCGAAGACTTTGACTCAGCTCGTTCGTCGTAGCTCCAAAAATTTCAGAAGAATATATAAACATGACTGAAGTCAAAAGCGAGAGAAGACTTGTCTCCAAAAATTTCTAGAAAATTACTCAGAAATTCACGTACTTTGCGAGCAGCTAGCAACGATTTCCAACACGTTAGCGGCCTACTGAACTTTGGGGCGTCCATCGTCGCGGAGTCCCTCTCTGCATGTCTAGCAAGCTCTAAGCGAATGTCCAGCAAGCCAGTTCCAAAGTGACCGCTGCATCGCTGTCCCTGTTCCGGCGTCAAGCTGCTGTTCCGATCCGCCACCACGAGACTTGGTCGTCTCTCCCCCTATTGAGCTCTACAGTTGATTTCACGTTGGATCTTTGTCCCTTGCGTTTACTTTGTATTGTTCCGATGTTGTCATTGTAGTCAACTGGATGCTGTGCTTGAGTTGGTGGCCGCGAGCCCCGTGACCTCCACGGCTGTCCGTCATCCCCCACCGACAGTGCCTCTCTACCGATACACCACCAGCTTGCTGGCCGAGCAACACTGTAATCCGCCGCAAACCAAGCACTCCCGTCGGTCCAGAGCCAACTGATTCATGTTCGTCAAATTTGATCTGGAAACGGTATCCGTGCAATATTTCTATTCTATCTATAATCACTTGGATATCATCGATGATTTATTTTATCCCCAAATTTAAATGGGTGAGATATCCTTCGCGGATTGTGCATATATCATTTGGTGATGGATGCTTATCTTTTTATCATATCGGTTCTACAAATGAAAATATAAAAAGATTAGGTAGAATTTAAATCATTTCTATCATTGGAAAAAACGCCTCCAAAATTATTGTAATCTACCTTTGGAGATAGTAATTTAGCTCAAGTTATAATAAACTTAAAGGTCTTCATAACCGCAACTTCTTTTTCCCTACTCTTGATAACTTTACTTAAGCAATAAAATTTTCTTGCTAAGTCCCCAATCAACGGAGCCTATGCATTAGTAATAACCCTTGTTTGTCATAATTTCCCTCTATTAATTATGAAAATTACAATTCTATTGGAATAAACTTCCTTAACATCAATAAGGGCGCGTTTGGTAATGTTTATGTTTCGGGGAACAATTTTTTAACGGAAATAGTTTTTCTATTTTTGCTCTCGGAGTGAGCATAAAAACGCTTGGTAATTACAAAATATTTCTATTCCAAGAATGGAAATGCGTTTAGTAAACTTGTATAATTTTGTTATTTCTTTTAATTTTTCAATATTTTTCCTTTTTTTTTTTCCTTCTTTCTTCTTTTTGGCGAGTCGCTAGCCCTAGCCATAGCCGGCGACCAACTAATGAGGGCCAATGACCTCGTTGGAAAGTCGCTAGCCCACAGTGAGGCCCCTCCGACGAGGCTGAGCTTGCCCAACCACCGGTGATGTCGGCCAGGGCTCGGCCGACCTCGCGTCACGTGGGAAAGGCTAAGTCTCGCCGGTGGCCTCGCCTAGGCAGCGTGAGGCCGACCTCGCTGGGTTGGGCGAGCTCAAGCTCGCTTAGATCTGGCGTGGTCGAGCTTGCTTAGCCACCGGCTAAGCTCGGCCTCGTCGGGCCATCGCTAGGCGACGTCAACCTGGCAGTAGCTTGGCCTCGCCCGGGGCCGGCGACACTCCAACAAGGTCACCGGCCCTCGTCGGCTATGGCCGAGGCCGACGACCGGCTAAAAGGAAGAAAGAAGAAAAAGAAAAAAAGAAGTGTTTATTGAAATTGTTTTTGGGAACAAGAAATAACTTTTTCTACTTCTTATTTCTGTTCCAAATATGTTCTTGAGAACAATATAATAAATTTTTTGTTTCCAGGAATAGAAGTTTTACTAAACATGTTTTTGTTCTTTTTTTTTTTTTTGGCCCGGAACAAAAGAACAAAATTTTTTATTTCGCGGAGCAAAAACAAAAATAAACAAACAAGGCCTACATTGCATGAAAATATATCAAAACAAGTAAAATGGGTCAACATGGGTTGGACCAATTTTGACTCGATCCAAATCCCACCCAATCCATTCATTTGATAGCCCTATCTTTAATATATCTTTGTCATGACGATGACAGGCAATGCAGACTCTTTAAATGCAAAAATTGTATATACAACGTACACTAGTGTTATGCATTGAAAAGTTGGGCTGACAAGTCTCCTGGCATAAGATATATAATTTTCACCTATGCATTGTTTCTACATGGCTAACAGGTCCAACACCAAGACATCCTCAATCGTTCTACTTGGACGTTTTTCTAGTAAATTCCTAAAATTTGGACACTCAATCATGTAGTAATTATAGGTTAGCAAGAAGTAAATAACTAAATTAGGCACATATATTAGTTAATAATATAACTGCCTTGTTTTTATTTGTTTCATCATGGCATTCTTCTAAATTGGTGTAGATATGTGCACATAGAATTCAATTGCATTTCCGATATCAGGATTATGATAGTAGTCATTGCCTTAGTAGCAAGCACACTATTCGAAATTATTATTTTTGGTTGTCATATCTTAATAAATAGTTATCACAATATTTATCACTTCCACTACCATCTAAAACACAATACACCATGGTTTAGAAATATATATTTTAAATATTTGTTGAAAACATAGAGCTGTATATGCTCATGTACCTACATCCTATTGACTTCACAACAATCGCCGACATCAAGGATGCATCACAAACAAGAAAATAATTACTTCAAATGTTTCAAGAATTTTCAAGTATGAATACCACAAGTAGCAATTGGGAGCTTATTGGAAGCGGAAACTTTTTTGTGACAATTCCTATTATAAAGACTCATATACAACTATGAGGATGCCAAGTAAAATATTCATGATCCGATGGAATTTGTTCATAGCAGTCTTAGTACAATCCTAAGTCAAAGTTAGTGCTCTTCGTTCTCTAAAAGCATTATTCTATATTACATCCAATGCAAACTTAAAAGCTCAATTAATGGACACTGCGATTATATAAGTTCATTAGATGTAGAAAGACATTATAAATATTTTATTGGGATAATTTCAATTTGAAAACATTGCATTTACAAGCCTAGTGCAATCAATTGATTTCATTATGTCTGCATTTTTTTTTTTTTTAACGCACCAACTAGTTCACTTACTATTTGAGCTTTTGAAAACATTCTCGTTTTGCATCTAAGTTAAGTCTAGGGAGTACTTTTACTTAACTCTAAAAATATTCATTTAGTAAAAAGTTTTGTTTCACAACTGTTCTCCTTGCATGAAAAGGAGGATATATTATGTTAGCCTCCGCTAAACTTTCAAGAGATTAAGATGTTGAACTATGGTTTAGCAAGTTATATCAACATCTATTTCGATAACCCCCTTCGTGACCCTAGATTACACCAATTGTTTCAAACAAATTTTACAAATGTTGATCTAACTTGTCAAGCCAAACTTTAACATATTAACTTCTAGAAAGTTTTGTCAATTTAAACATAAAAGTACTTGCTCCTCATGCAGGCAAAACGGTTGCAAAGCAAACTTCGTTTTGATAATCTCCAATTTCAATTTAGATGCAAAATGAGACCATAATTGTGTAGCTCAAATAGCCAAAAAAGAAAAAATAAAATAAAAAAACTAATCGGTGCTTCTTAAAAATTGTGGACATAAGGAAACCAATTGATTGCACTAAATTATAAATGCAATCATCTCGAATTGAAGTTACCCCGATAAAGTGGTTACAATGTCTATCGACATATGTTGAAATTATATAGATGTGGTATCCACTAATTGAGCTTTAAGTTCACATTTGGATGTAGTGCAGTTTAATCCTTTCAAAAAGGGAAGTTGGATGACACTAAGATGTCTCTTAACAAGCTCCATTGGAGATGAACATTCTAATTAGCATCCTCATAGCCATTATATGATTCCATATGTTAGAAATTGGCATGAAAATGTTTCCGCTTCTCATAAACTCCCAGATACTACTTGTGATATTCATATTTGGAAACTCGAGATTTGAAGCGATTATTTTCCTTTTTGCGATGCATCCATTTAATAATGGCGATCGTTGTGTACTCACTGTGGTTTAAGTACACAAGCAAATACAACCTCATGCTTTCAACAGATGTTAAAAACATGTGTTTCTAAACCATGATACATTGTGCTTCAGAGGGTGGTGAAAGGACAAAACATCTTAACAACTATTTTCTTGAGAAACAACAATCAGAAGATAATAATTCCAAATAGTGTGCTAGCTACTAAGGCCATTACTTACTACTAGGGGTGAGCGTGGTTTCGGGTAGAACCGGGAACCAGAACCGAACCGGAGGAGGGTTCAGTTCGGTTTCCGGTTCGGAAGAGGCCGGTTCCGGTTCCCGGTTCCTTTTTTTTGGGAACCGGTGATTCTCGGTTCCGGTTCCTGGAACAAGAACCGGAATCGGAATCGGAACTGGTCAAATTCAAAAAAAAAAACCCTAAACCTCCCCTTCCCTCCTTGCCCGACGTGATTTCCCCTCGATTTTCCCTCCTTCCCCTTTCTTTCTTTTTTTTTTTCTCTTTCTTTTCTCTTCTTTTTCCTTCTCACACATCACTTCTTGCCCCCTACCCCTACTTTTTTCTTTTCTTCTCTCTCTCCTCTCCTCTTTCCCCCTCTCTCGGCCGAAACCCCCATTCTTCTCTTCTTCTTCTTCTTCTTCTTCTTATTCTTCTTCTCTTCTTCTTCCTTCCTCTTGCAAGGGGTGAGCACGGTTCTCGGGTAGAACCGGGAATCGGAGAACCAAACTGGACCCTCCCGTTCTCTGCCTTTGCCCGTCGCCAATGCCGGACGCCGTTGGACACCAGTCGCCTTGCACTCGTCTCACCCTTGCCTCTTGCTCCCTCGACGCCGTCACCCCTTGCTTGCCTCGCTACTCAGCCGCTCGCCGTCAACGCCGCCAGTGGACGCCGCTCGTCCCCTCGGTGGAGGCCGCTCGCCACTCACGCAGCCGCCCCTAACGCTGCTCGCTCGGTCACCCTCGACGCTACTTGCCCTCGATGTCGCTCGGCTAGCTGCCCACAACACCGCTGGCCCAGTCGGCCCTTTGCGTTGCTCACCAGTCAACGACGCTTGTCCCAAGTCTGCCTCGATATGCTTGTAAGGATAAGCTAATTTGGATGGTTTAACCTGGAGATTATGATTCATGGGCACTTGAGTTGGGTTTTTCAGGTTGGCGGTCGCCATTTGCATTTTGCTCTGTGATTTTTGTTTTGTGATGAGGCATAACTTGTCTAGTTCGTGTCAAGTAGATTTGATGGACTTGTAATACTTATGTGATATGATTATTTTTGTTTTTTTATGAAGCACATCTACGATGTGAGCTGTTGATCCACCGCCCCTTCCTCAAATTAGAGGATGCGATGTGTTTTTAAGTCATGAGCAAGCGAGATTTGCTCATCTTGTACTAAATTTTCATTTTTTAGGGAAGGGGCCCTTTGTTGCTTATGTTACATCCTGTAATCGAGCCATAACTACTTAAGAATTGGTAGCTGATTTGATTAACAATCTGTCCACATCTTTTTTGATTTTTATGCTGTTATTTTTGTCCTTCACATGATATGTTTGATTGATATCTAGCATGCAGTTTGGTTACACAGAAGCATTTGAGTCACATTATTTACCTAAAAGATTTTGGTATAGTAAATGTATCGAACCCTTGAGAGGATAATAGCATGTCTTCTATTCTCTTTTCTCTTATGAAATGTCACTCTCGCTTTTACTATTCCATCGGGTCCTTGATTGTGAGCTGTTTTAGAGTCGGAGTAGAGATGATGAAGAAGAAAGATCTTTTGGTTTTTTATGGATGTCTCCGTTGATGGGGACCCCGTTGAAAGAATGGTTTTTGAGGTATTCATTTGTGAATGCGAATCTTAAATTTTTTTTAACATCTGTATGCCCTTAGTTATTGCATTTCTTTTAAAATTTGATGTAGATTCTTCACAATCCTTATCTGTTGATTGGCTTTCTTATGAATCCGATTCAACAGCTTTTTCGTGAAGTTGCTCCAAAGACGGCAGAAAATTTCCGAGCACTCTATATTGAAGAGAAGGGAATTGGCTAGAAGACAAGGAGGCCACTGCACTTGAAGGCGTCATTTTTCCATCGGATCATTAGAGGCTCTATGGCTTAGGTATGTTTGTTTGTTCATGTAAGAGCTTTGTTCTAGAGAAAGTTTGGCCTTTATGGTTGTGTAAGGCTAAGTAGGTTCTTTTGGTTAGTTACCTTTCTTTATGCTATAGGATGCAGGGCTGATGCTTACGACTGTTTTTCTTGTGATATAGTTTTAAGGTTGTACTTATCATGTTGTCCACCCTTTGATCTTTTCTTTAGTTAACATTTCACATACATTTCTTTGAATATTATCTTTCTTACCATTGGATTTTTCATTAATTTTTTGTTATTTTTCTTTTTCTTTGCTTTTTGCAAGGTGGTGATTTTCACAAAAGAGATGGCAAGAATTTTTTCATGGATGTCCCATTTGTCTGTTTGTTTGTAATTTCACTCATCTTCCATGGTTGCTTTTGAGGCCTAAACTTTGGATTTGCTTGTTATGTGGAATTTATCGAGGTTCTTTTTTCTTTTTGTCTTTGGTTTCTATTATGTGCATCTCGTTGGTCAAGATGGACAACGCTACAAATTACTACTAGTGAACGGGCCAATGGCCATTATATGTGATTATGTGCATATACGCGATCTATTTACTTATTACTTATTAGTTAGTTTGGATGAGTCTAGTATGTGTCACTACACATTCATCACACCAATGCGTTCTTTGAAAGCTATGTTACCTTTGAATCTCAACAAAATGTTGTTGGGTTTTGAATTAATAGTCTAATGTTCTTTTATGGACATAGAAGCTTTGGTTTGTTTCTTTCCTTCTTCGTTAGTTCAAATCTGAAAATGAAAAAAAAAAAAAAAAAGACAAAAGAACCTGTTGAAACCTGAAATCGACCCTGGAACCTGTGACAAGGTAGGTTCCAGGTTCTTAGTTTTGACGGGTAGGTTCTAGGTTCCAAAAAATGAGGAACCTGTACTCGATGGTAGGTTCCAGGTTCCAAGCGGAACCTGTAAGGAACCGGGAACTGCTCAGCCCTACTTACTACTATTGAAATCCTTATATAGGAGATATAGTTGAATTCTGTGTGCACATGTCTACACCAACTAAGAAGATTGCCACGATAAAATAGAGAATTACAAGGTGAGTAACTATATTATTAGCTAATTTACTTGCCCCCTCCAGTTATCTACTTCCTGCTTTATTAATGACTAGAGAATTTAACGTTAGGATTTGAGGAATTTACTGGAAAATTGTCCATTTAAAACAATTGAGGATGTTGTCTTAATTTTGGATCTCCGGCCATGTAGAATTGATGCATAAGTTGTTTCAAATGTAAAGGGTCCCTCACTAATTATGTGCAATTCTTCCTAACACTAAACTTATTATTGCATTAATGATCAAACCTTTTCTTTGCCAAATACTGATTCTTACAATTGGTGATCCCACAAAACAGAAGAATGTTTTTGTGGTGGATCTCATATGTGTTCGTAATGTTATAAAACAATTTTGGCAAATCTTTTGTTATAGAATTGTGTCGATTTAGTTTATTTTACTATTTTAAATGCAATTAAAGAGGGACGTTTAATGCATGAAAAATGCATGTTTAATGCATGAAGTCACTAGTCAGCCTAATTTTCGGCACCGACAAGCCTGTGCATCAAACATGCATCTTTCATACAATAGGATGGGCGGGGGTGGTTTCATGCCTCTTACAGTAGACTTGTAGTTCCATTTATTGATGAATAAAATTCTACCCACCGGTCTTTTGCAACTCCCTCTAGCCCCAACAATTCTCTTCCTCTTTCATTTGTTGGTTTACTCCGTGTCCTCTCTTCCCATGGTATCAGAATCATTATCTTTGTTTCTCTTAGAGTTGCCTTGCCCTCTCTTGTCACTCCCACACCTTCCATTCATCGTTGTCCAATGTAGAACTTTCTCCAACAGCAATCCTCAGCTTGAGTTTTTTCTGTAGCAACTTCATCGTTGCGATGGAGCAATTTTGCTACATAGTGAGGATGGTAGAAGTAGCCGCAAGTAGCAGAAACAAATTGGAATACCCATATTGTAGAGGGAGTGGCATGGCTCTCTCCTCGAGCAATGCTGACTAAATTCTGAAAGCCAAGCTTGGTTAGATTAGATCGACTAGTTTACCAAGTTAAACCCAATTGTGTTTATTGAAATGAGTTGACTATGGAAACGGACTATGCTCGTGGCTCGTTCCATATTGCCATTGCCACTATAAGGAACACACTCATAAGGAGGAGGGTGTTCCTCTCATAGGAACTAAAACAATATAATAGAACCAAAACAATTGAGAGACTCTGATCACTAAAAGAAAAACTACAATTTTGGTCCAAGTATTTTAACGTTCTTTATTTTGGTCATCATACATTCGTCTTCTAATTATAATCCTTAAACAAGTACTTTAAGACCATTTTCACCCCTCTAAAACCAAATGGTACATTGGAATGCCATCTAAGGGATGAAAATAGTAGCAAAGTAGTCGTTCAGGAACTAAAATGAGAACAGGGATCAAAATGAAGAATACCCTAAATAATTAGAACCAATAATATTCTAATCACTAAATTTCCAAAAATTAACATACCAAAAAAAAGTACATATCAAGAAAAGAATATTGAAGGAGGAAGACATGTAACATAAAAGGTTAGCTCCATTATCACATAGCACACAAACAGAATCAAAACAATCATACTCCTCGGCTATCCCATCTTCAACATCTTCAACATCTTCCATCCTAACATTCGGAGTATTTTCCACAATAAAACTAGACTTTGCAACATTCTTAAAGATCCTATGTCAAAAGCCAAGCCTGGTGAGAACCAGATTGACCAATTTACCAAGTCAACTCTGATTGTGTCAGAGTTACTAAAACCAGTTGAATACAGGGACGATCTACGCTTATTGTAAGTTATGTATCCATGTGGTGTTTTTACTTTTATTATAATCCTAGAATAAAACCTAACCATTCAACTTTGAAAAGCAAATACAACTTAGAAAAGCAACATAAAAGAGTCAAAATCAATTCAATCAAAGATGGTAATGAAAGAACGAGTGAAAAAAAATGAAGTGTAGTAAAGTAACTTGGTATGAGTCCTGCAAAGAATATAACATAGTCCTGTTATTAAGTTTCAGAATAGCAACCCCATGAGCTTAATTCAATTTGAGTCCAATTTCCTAAAGAAAATAATTTTCTTCTATTTGAACTAGAGAAAGTTTTGAATTTTCCTAAACTGTGTATTATCTAACAAAATTAAACTAATTCTTACATCTAAACATGAGCTTAATTCTATTTGAGCCCAATTTCCTAAAGAAACTGATTTTCTTATGTGTAAAGGAGAGAGAATCATGAATTTTTCCTAAACTATATTTATTATCTGAAGAAAACTAGACTAACTCTATTACCAAAATCTAACAACCTAATCATGGATTATTTTTCTAACCAATTTTCCACTCGTTTTTTCAAAATTTATTATTATTTTTTTATTAGTTTTCCCTTCAATCCATAGTCTCTCGGTCCTCTCACCCAGCACCCGGACTCTCATCTTTTTCTTGGTATTCACTTTCGCTCTTCTAACTGCATGCTTGTAAAGGATGGATTAAATGACAACATGCCTAAACCTTACGCAGAGAACCACCCGGTATTACACTATTAATTACTTCTCATTATCAGCGGGGCACCATCATCAGCCACCGGAACATGACTATCCACCGCCACCATTGTCCCTGGCCACCACAATCAACGTTGCCGATGGTCGATTAACATGCATACACCCAGGAAGAGCGAAGAAGTTTAAAATTGATACCCTAGAAACACAAACCTTAAACATCAACAGGAGCGAGCATTCAAGTCAAGGACTGCACCTCACGTCTTCAACTGTCTATACCACAGACCATCCTCATAACATACGAATATCACAGAACCCAGAGGCAGAACAGCGAGTCAGAGAGGCAAATTTCGGTAAGCATGACTTACCTCATCTTATAACCGATAACTGGATTTATAATCATTCAAAAGTAATCATCACATAATCAAATCAACGAACAACAGAAAATACTTTGCAAAAGCTTCTAAGAAACATTTCGTCGAGCAGGTCATGTGCATCACCAGAACAAAGCAGAATCATGGAAGTAAGGCAATTCGCTTCCAAAATTCATATAAAAACAACAGTATGAGTTAAGTTTTCGAGTAATGCTCATAACCCTAATCATGGATCTCGGTTTCAAGACAAGGTAGAACAGAGGGGCTTTCGTTTCGTTCGTAAGAGACAGAGACAGAGTACTATGCAATTTACCTTAACGAGGAAGCGTCCAGATCTCGACCGGTTGTAAACTAGTAAGAGGAAGTCAGGGAAAAATCGATGGTGAAGATCGACGCTAGCGAAAGAGCTTCAACCGAGAACTAGGGAACCTCGAGCTTCTTGGCCAGAAAACAGAGCCGAACGAAATCATGTAGACGCGTCGTCCAGACGGCGATGGAAAGGAAAGCCGATGAAGAATCGGTCATACTAATTGAACCAAAATCGAAACCAGAGAAAGAAAAGACGACTTACCTCCGTCCATCCAACAACGGGGAGCCGTCGTCTTCGGCAAAACCGTCCGAGAAACTCCCCCCCTTACTCCCGGCGCAAAATCCGTTCTTTTTTCACGGGAGATCTAGTCGGCTGAGACGCGAGAGAGAGAGGGGGGGGAAGGTTACGATCCCGTCCGTCACCTCGAGAAAATATGCTAAGCAAAATCCTATGCCACGTCATGCGATCGTCCATTGAATCGACGACACGTGTCATTCGTGGGCCCCCCTGGGGCGAGGGCGACGCGTGTCACCTTTCTCCTTTCCAGTTTCCAAATTCTTTTGAACGAATCCAACTTGGGCTCAGTTCCGGCGGTGGACACGGGCCGAGCGTGGCCTATATGAGTTATTGTCTTGATTGGGCTAACGGATTGAGTTCATCCGGAGTAGTGGGGGCATGAATCGATTTTGATGGGCCGAAGCCTTTTTCGTTTTCTTATTGATTATTATCATTTTTTTATTTGCTTTTAATATTCTTTTTTATTTCCTTACCTAGAAAAATGCATATTTGAATTATTGACAAAACTTTTGGTATCGACAACCATATCCTAAAGGCATCTCCTTGACTTATCGAGAATCATAGTTTGAGGAGAGAAATCAGCAAAAAGAGGGAAGCGAGTTGAAGAGCAGCCACTGCTGAGGATGTAGAGTGAAAAAAATATTTCTTTTTATTTCTTCAATTGGTTGCTCTTTCTTTTCCAGCTCATTGTGTAGGTGAATGATTTCTAGCCCACGTAAAGGGTGAAAACGAGAGAGGGAGGGGGGGGGCAAGAGGGAAACAACTGACAAAAAGGTTGAAGAGACAAAATTGTTTAGAGTGTGTAGGAGATTACAAATCCCGTATCCAATCCGGTCAAGCGATATACAATAATACTTCAATACTCCTTCTCACGTGCAAATCACTTGCAAGCCGAACTTCTCTCATGTGCAAATTATATGCAGATCACGTGAAAATTCATGACCTTTTTAGATTACTCACAAGCTTGTAAGATGAACATGTCACACATACCCACTCAAAGAAACTCACATTGCTTTTAGGATTAAAAGAATGGGCAGCATCCAAGATGCCATTACCTTCCGGGCATAGTCATTTCGAAACCAAAAATAAAATAAAAATGAAGGCCACTGTAATCAGCTCCACAATTTTTTTCCCTTAGTAATGGTTACTAGACAATATAGATTGGTGTATGTGGACCCCCACTGGAAATGAGCATCCTCACTGTACTTATGGCGACACCATTGCAGGTAAGTTGACATGATTAAACAATTAAACAATTGGAGAGCACCCCTTATTCCAAATTAGGAGGTCATTTTGCTGAGTTGACATGATTCTCTCAAGTGCCTCTATTATACTCTACTTGTTCGCCTCTCGGCTTGGAGTAATTGCATTTGATGACTGTCGTCAAAACAATGAAACATGTTAAATATACAACAATCATGCGTTAGTTACATCAGGCAAGACATGATTATTATTAAACATAATTTCGGTATAGCTATTATTTAGTCAATTGTTTATCGATTACTTTATTATGTAAGTGACTCATTTTCCTTTTTAATAATTTTTTTATTCATATTTAGTTCACGTTCTTTAATAAGTCCGCCCATATTCGTTGATGATACGTAATGAATGACTATTGACCAGATGTGCTTTGTGAACTGATGCCCCTCCTGTCGTCAGCTGATGGCTAGGTTGCTGCTTCTCCAACATGACATACGTGTTTCAGAACCGTGTAAAATGAGTTCTAAGTTGTTGTTGGCTTGACTTTGACTTACTTTGGTGCTGCTAGCTGGCTTTGAGGAAAGATGGGTAACTGCAAAACCAAGGTTGACAATAATAGGTGAAGTTAAGGACACGTACAAAGTTGTTGTCACAAATAGAAATTGTCCTCATAGATATATATTTATCTTTTTAAAGTGCTTGTAATCTAATCCTAAACCATGACAATCCATTTTTTCTTCTATTATCATTATAAATTAGGAGTTTGACTGAGCGTAGAGATTTGGTTGTCCATGAAACCGTTTGTGAATTTAGTCGGATGCGTTAGCTGGGCATTTCCTAATCTTTCATTCATATTGTGGAATTGACGCATTTCTTATTAGAATAATTTTTTTTTCTTTGTTCTTAACGTTTCGAATAAGAGCACTCTTTTTTTATTTATTATTTTCGAATTCTATTTTTTTTTTATATTGAATTGTTTGTTAGCTTCATCAGTCAAATAAAAAGGATCATTTATCTGGTAAAAACAATCCAAGAATTTCATTATATCCTTTCTAAGATCATTTTCTATTTCGTTTGGTATATCGCGGGTATAAAGGATACACATATAAAGTAGAGAATATATATTTCTTTTTCTGCTATTAAAACGAATTTCCGAATAATTAAATATAGATACTGGAATATTTCATTCGTCATGAAATGACCAATACCTGTTCATGGAATTTAGAATAGAATATAGAATAATAATTAATATATTAATATAAATATTTACATATACGTGTTTCTCTTTTTTTATTCCAAGTCCATCGATGGAATCCGAAAATTTCTTCGCAGATACCAAAGGACCATTAAATGATGACTCGTGTCGGCTTTACGTTTATGTTTCCCTAACAATCCTTGGTAGTTATATTTACAGAATTAAACGTCGAGAATTTCCTAAAATAATTTTGACCCAAATTAATTCTCTCGTGGATCGAGACGTCTTATATTCAATCTCTACATGGTCAATTTCTTAAAATCACCCATAAATTGTATTGATTGGTGTGATTTTATAATAATTTGATACCGAGCAATAGTTAATATTCAAAAACCATATCCTGTTCAGGCAATGGATAGATCGAACACGGACAAACCTGAAATATAAGAATCCGATGATGATCTTAATCGGGATGATGCAAGGTTTGCTAGTATCTCCCAAGAATCCAAAATCAGTATCATTCCTATTGCCCAATCACATCAATGAAGATACATTCATCCACATAAAATTTGGTAGGAGATCGCTTTGAAAGGGGAACTGGTCCCATGTCCCTCTGAGATTACTTTGATTCTATCAATTGGTTTTAGTCTAGATTCAATTCTCATGTAGGTTTTGTTGGTTATTAAACGAGGAACACAAAAGCTCCACGTTGATCCATCAACATTGGAGTTTGTAAAGTTCACCATCATTGTACATATGATAGCCCATTGCTAAAAGAACCGTATGTATATCATGAGATTGCAAGTTCAAAGGCGAAATTATCAATAAAGTCCTAAATCTATAGTATGGATGCGAATTAAGTCATAAACTTTTCAGTTTGGCCAATTTAATCATAAACCATTTGACAATTTCCTAATGTAATCTTTTTGGCCAATGGTAGTCAGCAATCGTGAATGTCTACAATTTTTGGAATTATTTTTTTATAGATTTTTTAGATTGTTTTATGAAACTCTGATTTTTTTTTTAACCCTTCAATTATAGGAAAAAACTGTAAGTGATGATATTTTCAATAATGCAATGAAAATATTATAATAATTGACATTACAATAATCACTCCCAATCACGTAGTCACGGAGGGCCAGCGGGGGCGCTGTTCAATGCTTCAATCTTTTACCATTCTTCTACAGTATAATAGAAATTAATGCTTCTTTTTATTGAATTCAAGATAACCAAAATCTTTTAAATATTTCTTCTTCTATTCGTTTTGAAATAAGATAGATATACTTTTATATCTATATAATTTGGCATGAGCAATTTTAGTAAATCTACGATGAACTTGAGTTCCTAATCTAATGCATTACAAGATATATTTTAGTTTTAAGTGCATTTAAAATATCGAAGTTCATAAAATAGATCCAAAACATTGTACAAACTGAACATAACCTTATTATACTCTCTTTTCATTTTTTATTTGCTTAGTCTAAATTTGATTTTATAGATACATGGTCTTACATTTTATCATATTTTAGTCAAATATATTTCCTTAATATTTTAGTTCTCTTTTGCATTATCAATCAATTAATTAATTTGATACCACATAATTCCATCGTTATCAAAATTTTGGACTAATAAATTATGCTGGAAATGTCATGGAAGAAAAATATTACATGGACTTGCTCAATTAATCAATGGCGAGCGAAGCAATTTTAATGCATATGAAAGAAAAGAACAGAAGTGATAAATTTCCCCTTATAGACAAAATACACGAAAGCTTAGATTATTTCAAGATAGAATTTCAATAAATATTTTACGAGTAAAATTTTCTTTTAATGAGAATGATTGAGAGGTTAAGGGATAACTCTTTGTTAAGTTGGTCTTGTTAATTTAGGAACCATCCATAATACAACAGAAGAAGATTATACTCATTTTAGTTGTACCAATCCGGAAAGTTACCCAATTAGCCTTAGACCTATTATGCAAATATCAATTCAATCATAAATTTCTCAATTTTGCTAAATGATTCCTAAACTTTTGCATGAAATTTCAATATATTTTTTCAACCAAAATTGCTAACGTGGTGGTCTAATTATCTTTGGCATCTTATACGGCACACGGTCACGTGGGCAATTTTCAATGAAAATAGGTTGGAAAGACTTATTTTAAAAGTTAGTTGAAAAAATTAGAAAATTTATGATTAAATTGATATACAGATAATAGATTTATAAATCATCGAATAACTCACCCATACTAATCATTGTTGAGATCACATACTAGAAAGAACTAAAAATGCTGGCTAACTACTAGAACTCAGAAACAATCTATTTCCTAAAAGAACTAGGGTTAATTCCACTTTCTTCTTCTTCTTCTTCTTTTTCTTTTTCTTCTTTTGGGTTAAATGGGTTAGTTCCACCTTCAACCTGCCACTAACTACATCCGTAACACATTAATTAGATGCTCTTTATTCTCATGCTTTCTTCGCTTCATCTTGTTTCCCACTGGCTTGCTTGCATAGACATATGTGTTTGTCTTCCATTTAATTATATGTTGATTATTCACCATTTAAGAAATATGCGTGATTTTTATCGTTTTCCAGAAAACCCAAAATAATAAGTAGAACCATCTTACCAAAAAAAAAAAGTGGAACCAACTAAATTTGATAAACATGTCTGACATCATCGGAAAGATTTTTCCCTTTCATTTGCCAGAATCTATACATTTATATGTCATGTGATTACCAGGTTCAATTCAAACATTGATGCAGACGTTGACCAGCAGAATTACAGTCGGTCTAGGCAATAATGCAGAGGAATAATTAGAAAATATATTTGGTGCCAATATGCGTTCTTAGGAAGCTGATAATTAATATATACTCCCAGGAAAATAATAATGACAATGAA
The DNA here is from genome assembly GCA_014182555.1 of Eucalyptus erythrocorys. Lineage (NCBI taxonomy): Eukaryota > Viridiplantae > Streptophyta > Magnoliopsida > Myrtales > Myrtaceae > Eucalyptus > Eucalyptus erythrocorys. Next base: position 9,987,714 of record CM024601.1, on the reverse strand, counting down.
ATTATTTGCTCTTTCTCAAAGGGTTGATTGTGAAACGATCTTTGCACGCATGCAAGCACATTCCGAAATTAAAATAATGATAAAACTAAGATTAGTCCTGCACGAAATTCAAAACCGAATAACTTATTCCTGGCAGCAGCTATTTTTTGACCATACTAATTATCACATGACCATCGGCTACTAAGTTTTAAAACTAAAGACATAGTTAAGCATATTCTGTCCCACATCAAAGCCTTTAATTTTTCAAGAGTTGTGATGACTAACATCTATGTTGGATGCCTCTAGACGCTTTGCACACTCAAGACATTTTCATAGTGAAATTTATTTAATTTGTCATTAGCATTATATGCCATGAATTTCCCTTTTTCCAAATACATACATAAATAAATCGAAGAGTGTCCAAAAAGTTAGAAAATTGCTTCTACTTTTACCAGTCATATGTCAATTCAACCTTCATGTACGACGTGATCTTCAAGCTGATTATGATTGGACTACACCAAGGAGATTAGAAGCGAAGGCTAATAAAATTGCTTCTACTTTTAGCTACCATGTGTCAATTCAACCTTCATGCCTGACGTGATCTTCCAGCCGACTATCAACTGGACTACACCAAGAAGATTAGATGGGAAGAATAACATCATCGAGGAGATTCTTTTTGGGTGGCCTATTTCTAATCTTGAAATGTGAAAATAATCTTAAACCCATTATTATTATTATTATTATTATTATTATTATTATTATTATTATTATTATTATTATTATTATTATTATTAATTATATTCAGGATCCGGCCTGACACACCTTACGGGTGCTTACGGCCACCGCCGGTCCGATCGGCCCAACAAAAACCACCGACTATACCTGAAGAGAAGCTAGAACAGGACCCCACCACCATAGTCCCCCACTTAAAACGTGTATAGCAGCGCAGAGATTCGAATTTTCGACTTGACACTAGATCTATTTGCACGCCTTTGCCAACGCAGCTAGCCATCGGTAGGTTTAAACCCATTACATTAGTGTTAAGTTAATCTTAAATTTTTTAATAGTATCAATTTAGTCTTAACCTTTTTGATTGGGTATTAATTCAATCATTCGACTAATTTTAGCCAGATATTGTTAACATGGGCACTTTGCCCGGCTTATGTGACATTGCCGGTGTTGACAATTTGTAATAATATTTTAATAATATTTTGATTTTTTAAATATTTTGTTTTTAATATTTTTTTCTCTCATTTCTTTTTCTTTTTACCAATGACTAGCCATTAGCCAAATGCGATGGCCAAGCCAATTGGCCTCGCCTAGCCATGGCAAGGCCGAGCTTCGAAATCTAGCCTTCGCAAGGCCAACCCTCGCCAATAACATACCTTGTGAGCCCTATGAACCAATAAAGTCTAGACCTTTAGCCTGCGCAAGTTACTCTTACTCACAATAGTTTGCACACATTTAATAAGATTCAAACATTGACATCCAATTCCTAAATTAGAAATATCTCAATGCCCCAAATTGAATTAGTTAAGTGAGTTGTTTACTCAATATATATATATACACACACACACACATATATATATATATATATATATATATTCTTTTTATGTTTCGAACAACTTTGATCACTATTTCAATAATATGGGCGTGGGATATATCTAAATTTTCACTTGAAATGACTTTTTGTGCTTGAGTGTGTTTAGCAAATTTACTCCCGCTAATCACATTTTTTGTTGCGCCATTTTAAAAACGCAATTGTTGAGCCTTTTGAAAATATAAAATTTGTGTGTTTCGTGCTACCATAAATTCATAGGGAAAATATCGAAAAAGTCATAAACCTATTATTTTTTTGTCAATTCAATCATAAACTTATTTTTTAGCTAATAAGTCCTAAATCTTTTGCAATTATACAAATTCAGTTTATTTGGCCAAATTTGACCAGTCGGTGCTAATATGGATGCCGGTCGACAATTTTTTAATTATATTTTATTTTTTGATTTTTTATTAAATTTTTCCTCTCTTTTTCCCCTCCTTCCTCCTTCTTCCACTTACTCCGACAACTGGCTAAAGGCGAGGGCAGGTCGCCGAAATAAGGTAGCCGGCCAGTGGTGAGCTCATCTCACCATTGCTAAGTAAGGGCGAGCTTGCCCAGTCACTAGCGAGGTAAGTCCTTACCGGATTTAGTGAGGCGGGCCTCCCCGGCGGATCAATGAGCTCAACCTTGCTATCGTTGCCCCATCGGATTTGGCAAGGGCTTGCCTCGTTAGTGGCTGAGCAAGCTCACCCTTGCCCAACGTGCCATTGGCCAGCTACCTCAGTTCGGTGATCTGCCCTTGCCTTTAGCTGGTCACTGGAGCAAGAGGAAGGAGGAAAGAGGAAAACAAAAAAGAGAAAAAAATCAAAAATCAAAAAATAAAATATTATTAAAAAATTATTGATCGGTGTCCTACGTTAGCGCCGCCTAACCAAATTTAGTCCGATGGATTGTATTACCACAATTATAAAAGGTTTTGGACTTAATTGGCAAAAAAAAAAAAAAAAAGGTTTATGATTGAATTGGTACCATTGTAATATGTTTATGACTTTTTTGGTAATTTTCCTAAAATCATGATGTGCAAAATAATTTTAGTCACATAATATGATGAAATATGATATGATCATAGCACGTCCATATCATTAATGTGTGTATAGTAGTTTATTTTATAATCTTATGAGGCTTTAGAATGTATGTTACAAAATCTATGGTTCACTCAGCCATGCCAGAGAATTGATATGTGCCGTTTTCCTAATTAAACAATTGGAGAGCACCGCTTATTCCAAAGTTGCGAGGTCATTTTGCCGACTTAACATGATTCTCTCAAGTGCCCCTCGTATACTCTACTTGTTCACCTATTGGTTAGGAGTAATTGCATTTAATGACCGCTGTCAAAACAGTGAAACATGTTAAATATGACATAACCATGCGTTAGTTACGTCAGGAAAGACATGATTATTATTGAAAATAATTTTGGGATAGCTGTTATTTAGTCAATTTTTTATCGATTACTTTATTATGTAAGTGATTCTTTTTCCTTTTTAATAATTTTTTTATTCAGATATTTAGTTTACATTCTTTAATAAGTTCGCCCATCTTTGTTGATGATATGTAATGAATGACTATTGACCAGATGTGCTTCGTGAGCTGATGTCCCTCCTGTCGTCAGCTGATGACTAGGCTGCAGCTTCTTGAACGTGACATACGTTCTTCAGAACCATGTAAAATGAGTTCTAAGTTTTTGTTGGCTTGACTTTGACTTACTATGGTGCTGCTAGATGGCTTTGTGGAAAGATGGGTAACTGCAAAACCGAGGTTGACATTAATAGGTGAAGTCAAGGACACGTACAAAGTTGTTGTCACAAATAGAAATTGTCCTCATAGATATATATTAGATATAACTACAACTCAATCAACACTGCAAATGGAAACAGTTTTTCCCTAATTACATGGATAGACTAAAAAATTAATCTAAAAGAGCAAAATTTGGTGACCAGGAGAAGACTAATCTATAAATGCTCCTTTGCGGTAATATCATCGCCCAACTTGGCTTCAGAAGTAATCAATTCAAGATAATTGACATAATATAATTTTGAATTCCACATCAACGAGTGAATAATAGAGCTGTTCTTGTGCTTACAATTAATCAAATAGGCACCGCATCCTCTTTTCTTTTAGACAATCTCCTACTAAAGTTAAAAATATTGTATTAATAGAGTTTTATTTTTTTTATTGTTCTAATATAAGTGTTCATCCAGTTTGCAATGTGTTCTTTGAAATGAAAATTTTACTTCTAGCCAAAAAAGGGATATTATTAGTTAAATTCGCCTTTCCATCGTAAATCGCTGCGGTTCTTTCCTCAAACTTGACAACAACAGCAAAGGCGAAGCACTAAATAGACATAGAATACCAAGTAGGGCGACTTAAGCTGGGCGTTTCCGAATCTTTCATTCATATTAAGGAATTGAGGCATTTTTGATCGGAATAGTTTTTTCTTTCTTACTCCCTTTTTTTTTTTTTTCCAAGTCCATCGATGGAATCCGAAAATTTCTTTGCAAAGACCAAAGGACCGTTAAATGATGAATCATGTCGGCTTTACGTTTCCGTTGCCCTAGCAATCCTTGATAGTTATATTTACCGGGTTAAACGTCGAGAATTTTCTAAAATAATTTTGACCCAAATTAATTCTCTCGTGGATCGAGACGTCTTATATTCAATCTCTACATGGTCAATTTCTTAAAATCACCCATAAAATGTATTGATTGGTGTGATTTTGTAATAATTAGATACCAAGCAATAGTTAATATTCAAAAACCGTATCTTGTCCAGGCAATGGATAGATCGAACACGGACAAACCTGAAATATAAGAAGCCGATGATGATCTTAATCGGGATGATGCAAGGTTTGCTAGTATCTCCCAAGAATCAAAAATCAGTATCATTCCTGTTGCCCAATCACGTCACTGAAAATACATTCATCCACATAAAATATGGGAGGAGATCGCTTTGAAAGGGGGAACTAGTCCCATGTCCCTCTGAGATTACTTTGATTCTATCAATTGGTTTTAGTCCAAATTCAATTCTCATGTAGGTTTTGTTGGTTATTAAACGAGGAACACATAAGCTCCACGTTGATCCATCAACGTTGGAGTTTGTAAAGTTCACCATCACCGTACATATGATAGCCCATTGTTAAAAGAACTGTATGTATATCACGAGATTGCAAGTTCAAAGGCAAAATTATCAATAAAGTCCTAAATCTATAGTATGGATGCAAATTAAGTCACACACTTTTCAGTTTGGCCAATTTAATCATAAACCATTTGACAATTTCCCAATGTAATCTTTTGGCCAATGGTAGTCAGCAATCATGAACGTCTATAGTTTTGGCAATTTCTTTTTATAGATTTTTTAGATTGTTTTATGAAACTCTGATTTTTTTTTAACCCTTCAATTATAGGAAAAAACTGTAAGTGATGATATTTTCAATAATGCAATGAAAATATTTTAATAATTGACATTACAATAATCACTCCCAATGCCGTGGTCAGGAAGGGCAAGCCGGGGGGGTGGTTGGGGGCTGTCCAATGCTTAAATCTTTTACCATTCTTCTACATTATAATAGAAACTAATGCTTCCTTTTATTGAATTCAAGGTAACCAAAATCTTTTAAAATATTTCTTCTTCTATTCGTTTTTTAAATAGATAGATGTACTAGTATATCTATATAATTTGGCATGAGCAATTTTAGTAAATCTCCAATGAACTTGAGTTCCTAATCTAATGCATAACAAGATATATTTTAGTTTTAAGTGCATTCAAGATACACCGGCCGGCGGCCGGCCACCCAGTGTTTCCACTGGCACCATCATAACCCTGTACCTGCCTAGTTCGAACTAGGATACCAGCATCGCGGGGTTCAGGTGTGCTGGCCGTTCCCTTTCTTGATTTCCCAAGGAGGAACTGTGGCCGGTCCAGCAGTGGGGGGAGCTTATTTTTCCAGCCCTCCCCCAGGCTGTACCCAAGGCTCGGCAGGGACTCCCACCCCAGGGAGGTTGTCCCTCCGTTTCCTTTGGGACCCATCTTTCCGGGTTGTCAGAGCCTTTTAAGGACCTGCTCAGGTCCATCCCTTCAATTATAGGAAAAAACCGTAAGTGATGATATTTTCAATAATGCAATGAAAATATTATAATAATTGACATTACAATAATCACTCCCAATGCCGTGGTCAGGAAGGGCAAGCCGGGGGGGGTGGTTGGGGGCTGTCCAATGCTTAAATCTTTTACCATTCTTCTACATTATAATAGAAACTAATGCTTCCTTTTATTGAATTCAAGGTAACCAAAATCTTTTAAAATATTTCTTCTTCTATTCGTTTTTTAAATAGATAGATGTACTAGTATATCTATATAATTTGGCATGAGCAATTTTAGTAAATCTCCAATGAACTTGAGTTCCTAATCTAATGCATAACAAGATATATTTTAGTTTTAAGTGCATTCAAAATATCGAAGTTCATAAAATAGATCCAAAACATTGTACGAACCGAAAACAACGTTTTGATGATATTTTCTTTTCATTTTTTATTTGCTTAGTTTAAATTTGATTTTCCTTTTCTTAGATACATGGTCTTACTATTTTATCGTATTTTAGTCAAACATATTTCCTTAATATTTTAGTCCTCTTTTGCATAATCAATCAATTAATTAATTTGATACGACATAACTCCATCGTTATCAAAATTTTGGACTAATAAATTATGCTGGAAATGTCATGGAAGAAAAATATTACATAGACTTGCTCAATTAATTAATGGCGAGCGAAGGAATTTTAATGCATGTGAAAGAAAAGAACAAAAGTGATAAATTTCCCCTTATAGACAAGATACATGAAAACTTAGATTATTTCGAGATAGAATTTCAATAAATATTTTACGAGGAAATTTTTTTTTTTTAATGAGAATGTTTGAGAGTTTAAGGGATAACTCGTTTGTTAAGTTGGTCTTGTAAATTTAGGAACCATCCATAATACAACAGAAGGAGATTATACTCAATTTAATCATACCAATCCGGGAAAGTTATCCGATTAGCCTTAGACCTATTATACAAATATCAATTTGATCGTAAATTTCTCAATTTTGCTAAATGATTCCTAAACTTTTACATGAAATTTCATTGTATTTTTCCAACCAAAATTGCTAATGTGGTAGTCTAATTGTCTTTGGTGTCTTATATGGCTCACGGTCACATGAGCAATTTTCAACGCAAATTGGTTGGAAAGTCTTCATTTAGGAGTTAGTTGGCAAAATTAGAAAATTATGATTAAATTGATATACAGATGATAGATTTATGAATCATTGAATAATTCACCCATACTAAACATTATTGAGATCACATACTACAAAGAATTAAAAATGCTGGCTAACTACTAGAACTCAGAAACAATCTATTTCCTAAAAGAACTAGGGTTAATTCCATCTTCTTCATATTTATTTATTTTTGGGTCAAATGGGTTAATTCCGCCTTCAACATGCCACTAACTATATCCGTAACGCATTAATTAGATGCTCTTTATTCTCATGCTTTCTTGGCTTCAACTTTTTTGCGACTGGCTTGCTTGCATATGTGTGTGTCTTCCATTTAATTATATGCTGATTATTCACCATTTAAGAAACATGCGTGATTTTTATCGTTTTCCAGAAAACCCAAAATATAAGTGGAACCAACTAAATTTGATAAACATGTCTGATATCATCGGCAAAGATTTTGCCCTTTCATTTGCCAGAATCTCTACATTTATATGTCATGTGATTACCAGGTTCAATTCAAACATTGATGCAGATGTTGACCAGAAGAATTACAGTCGGTCTAGGCAATAACGCAGAGGAATAATTAGAAAAGATATTTGGTGCCAAGTAAGGCTACGATCACATGTGTTCTTAGGAAGCTGATAATTAATATATACTCCCAGGAAGATAATAATAACAATGAAATTATTTGCTTTCTCAAGGGGTTGATTGTGAAATGATCTTTGCACGCATGCGAGCACATTCCAAAATTAAAATAATGATAAAACGAAGATTCGTCCTGCACAAAATTCAAAACTGAATAACTTATTCCTGGCAGCAGCTATTTTTTGACCATACTATTTATCACATGACCATCAGCTACTAAGTTTTAAAAATGAAGACATAATTAAGCATATTCCGTGCCACATCAAATCCTTTAAATTTTTCAAGAGTTGTGATGACTAACATCTATGTTGGATGCCTCTAGACGCTTTGCACACTTTAAGACATTTTCATAGTGAAATTTATTTAATTTGTCATTAGCATTATATGTGATGGATTTCCCTTTTCCAGATACATACATAAATAAATCGAAGAGTGTCCAAAAAGTCAGAAAATTGCTTCTACTTTTACGAGCCATATGTCAATTCAACCTTTATGTGCGACGTGATCTTCAAGCTGGTTATTGACTAGACTACACCAAGGAGATTAGAAGTGAAGGCTAATAAAATTGCTTCTACTTTTAGCTATCATGTATCAATTCAACCTTCATGCCCGACGTGATCTTCAAGCTGACTATCGATTGGACTACACCAAGAAGATTAGATGCGAAGGATAACATCATCGAGGAGATTCTTTTTGGGTGGCCTATTTCTAATCTTGAAATATGAAAATAATCTTAAACCTATTGCATTAGTGCCAAAGTAATTTTAATTTTTTTTCATAGTGTCAATTTAGTCTTAACCTTTCTGATTTAGTAATAATTCAGTTATTTTAACTAATTCTAACCGGATGTTGTTGACAAGGGCGCCGCCTAGTTTACATGACACTACCGGTGTTGACAATTTTTGATAATATTTTAATAATTTTTTTTGAATATTTTATTATTTTTCTCTTATTTCTTTTTCTTTTTACCAATGATCGGCCATCGACCACATGTGATGGCCAAGCCGGTTGGCCTCAACCAGCCATGGTGAGGCCAACCCTTGCCGGGCGTCACTTGGTCGAGGGTGAGCCTTGACGAGGGCTTCCCTTGCCCAAGCTAGATTTGGCGAGGCCAACCCTCACTAATGCTCAACCTCACCATGGCTAGGCGAGGCTAGCCCACCTAGCCATGGCTGGTGTTCGATCACCTACAAAAAGAAGAAAAGAGAGAGAAACAGAAAGGGAGAATAATTAAAAATTGTCAACGATAGTGCAAATGGTACTGCAAAATCGTCCGGCATTCACATTAGCAATATTTAGCAAAAATTAGCTAGAATGACTGAATTGACATTAGGTGAAATGGTTTATAACTAAATTAATAATAGACCAAAAAGTTTAGGACTAAAATAGCACAATTAAAAGGTTCATGACTAAATTGGTACTAATGCAATAGGTTTATAACTTTATAACAATTTTCCTTTCTAATTTTATATGACTAAATCTACCAAATTTTCACCAAAAAGGCAAAATTACCCTTAATCGTTCAATTGTAATTTAAAGTAGTAGCTCTAAATTTTGTTACTTTCCTTCTTTTTTAGCTTTTCTCTTTTTACAAGGGATTTAATTGCCATAATTAAGAACTTCACATGTTTTTGTTTTGTTTATTATGAGCACTATGTTTTCTTATTAATGTTGGAGTTTACTTCTGCAGCAATTACTTCTGTCGAAAAGAAGAATTTTGAAAAGGTTTAATTTTTTCTGCATTGTCTAGCAAATTAATGGATCAACAATCTAGAAAATTATGATATAGACTATTTTAAAACACCATCACTTATTCACAAACTCTCACGTTTGTAGTGCATATCACCATCAAACCTTTTCTAATCAATTGTCTTTTATACACGATATATTTAATGGGATGATAGGATGAAACAAAAAAAAAAAAAAAAAAAAAAATATTTGTTGCATTCTCCAATGTGAAATTTTAAAAAATGAAATTTAGTTAAATCAAAATGTTGCTTAAAACAAGATTGATTTTTTAAATGTCAGTGAAATTTCATCATTTTGGATTGACAAAAATTAATATGATTTATAAACTATTTGTGAAAAAATAGAAAAATGCTTCATTATGCACAACTTTTTAACGTAGCTTTATTGAGTATATTCCTCAATACTCCTTTAATGTCTTATATACTCGGTGTAAGTATATCTTGGCAAGAGTAATGAAAAAAGGCAAATTCTTTGATTAGTAAATTAAGAGAGTTGTTGACCCAAAAAAAAAAAAATTAAGAGAGTTGATATATATTTTCTTGAAAATTTCTTTTTTCGACATAATTTATTTATGCAAAAGTGAAATCTAAAAATAAAAAAGAAAACATAGTGTCTTTAATATTCATGGTGTACCACAATATACAAAAGTAAATCATGGATACTTGGTCTTACTATTTTATCATTTTAATAGTACCCATCATTGAGATTTTTTATTTTTGGTCGAAACACCAATCGTTGGGATCACATACAATAAAAAATAAAAAAAAGCTGGCTGACTATTGTAACTCAAAAACCATCTCTTTCCTAGAAAAACTGGGATTAGTTCGGCTTTCAACTCCCATTAAACTATATAGTTGACAAGTTGATTATTTTTTTTCGGTCATAGCTTGACACATTAAATTAAATGCTCTTCATTTTCGCGCTTTTTTCACTTCAGCTGGTTTTTGACTGGCTTCCTTTACACCTACACACATTTATACATACATATATATATATATATATATATATATATGTATATGTATATATACTGATCATTCACCATAAAAGAAGATTAATATCATTTTCTAGAGAAACCCAAACATAAGTGAAGTTAAATAAATTTGAGAGAGAGAGAGAGAAGCTGATTATTTTTGGGCACATTTGTACTTGTATTTTTTTTTTTTAAAATTACCATGTAATATATGTATTTATCCTATAAAATCCGAACAAAATGGGAAATAATTCACCGTCTTATTCACGGTCGCAATCAGATATCTTCTTAGAAAGCTGGTGATTAATATATAGTCCCAAGAAAATTGTAATGGCAAATCAATTATTTGCTCTTTCTCGAAGGGTTGATTGCGAAGCGATCTTTGAACCCATGTGAGCACATTTCTATATTAAAATAATGATAAAATGAAGTTAGTCCCGCACAAAATTCAAAAGTGAATTACTTATTCCTATTGGCAGCTATATTTTGACCATTCTATTTATCACATGCCAAGTTTTAGAAATAAAGGCTTAATTATATATATCCTATCTCGCATAAAATCATTATATTTTCAAGGAGTAATGATGAGTAACATCTACGCGAGATGCTTCTAAACGCTTTGCATGCGTCGGGCATTTTCGTAGTGAAATTTATTTAATTAGTCATTAGCGATATATATGATGAATTCTCCTTTTCCTAACCACATATATAAATAAATCAAAGAATGCATAAAAAGTCCGAAGGTGGCTTCTGGCAGCCATGGGTCGATTCCACCTTAAGGTCCAACGTCATCTTCAAGCTGATTATAGACTAGACTAGGTCAAGAAGTTTAGATAATAAATATAATACTACTGGCAAGAATTTATATAATTTTCCTTGGAAAATTGCATTCAACCGTCAAAGTGGGGCGACTTTCGCAGAGAACCCCTGGTAGGGCTTGCCTAAGAAAATTCGTGAAGCTGGCGATTCATCTCAATTGACCCACATGTCATGTCGTGGGTAGCAAATGTCTTCGCACCCGTATATTTCACTCTGCGTGGACCACACGGGTCACGATGACACGATTTACAACAACTAAACGTGGGCCTGGATACCATTTGAAGTCACAAAATGGAACTTAGTTGCATTGATTTGCACAAACGGAAAGACGTTGCAAAGACAAATCGTACCAAACAAGCAAAAGCAACCCTAAAAGAACTTTCTCGCGTGCTATAATTTCATCAGTGTCACATTTAACGATAGTAATCGCCTTTTCAATCCATAACAAAGTCACTCTCCATGTTACTTTTTCTTTTTTTTTTTTTTGAACAGAACTCTCCATGTTACTTTAGCAAGTTGGGATTTCATCTTTATCCCTTTTGGGCCAAGAATTGATATCAAGTGATTGCAATTTTTTGTCGCACTTAAGGTTTTTTTTTTTTTTTTTTTTTTTTTTTTTTTTTTAATATTTTACTTTTTTCGTTGAAAAATTGTCTTCATATTTTTGACGTCAATGCTAGATCTTTAAGCAATATGGAATGACGTTCCTCCCCAAAGTCAATGAGCTGAAAGAGGACGGCATCTAATCACCATGTAAAATTACATATGCACGTCATTTTTGACTTGCGATGGTAAACAAGAAAAAAGGTTCTTTGGGTGTTGATTCTCATCTACCCTGAGGATTTCCTAGGCCATTGGCATAGAAATTTGTAATAAAATATTAACTGAATTACAAATAGAAGAAGATTACGATATAGACCACATGTTAATTAATTGAAAGTGGATTCTTTCAATTTATCTAGTTTCAAACCTCTCAATTAGTAGATAGTCAAGATGTAAATCACTACAAACAAATGTAATCTTTTTACATATATATATTTTTGGCTACTATATCTCCTCCTAAATTTAGAGGATCTAAATTAAGATGGCCAAGTTTATATCAATGGCCATGCAAATGGAGGTGAATTAAGCTATCTTCACGTTACAAACAATTAACAAGTACTCCTGTCAATCTTGATATTATATTTTCAGTTAGGGTTAATGACGCTAACCGAATTACGTACGTAGACCAAATACAAATGACCAACACAATTCATAAGATGGTTTGATAAAGTCATTTTTGGACAACAGCCGTGGCGCTAGTCTTCGTTTGTAATCGTGAATTTTGAGTATTGGAGTTCACTCTTTTGACGATAAAAATGTTTATGTCATCAAAGTGAAAATTGAAGACGTTGAACACCTCTTCTTCCATCTTTGTATTATATCTTTAGTATTAACTCAGATCGATCAGTATATGCACTCCCATTCTCCATTATATGGGCATATATGGAAATCACTTAAATGCAGAAGTGGTCAAAGCACGCAATTTACGGTCTAGAAATATATATTTTACTCAAAAAATTCGTCAAATTAGACCAAACGCATGGTGACCTCAATCCCCTCCTCCTCCTATATATATGATCCCAATCCTGGTGGTTTTTCTCCATCCTAGACCTTAGCCATCTTTTTCTTCTTCTCAGTATTTGTGTCTACATTCTGAGAAGGAGAAGAAGAAGATGGATTTCTATTACCAGCTGTTTCTTTACCTCTCCATCTTCTACATCTCTCTTTACCTCCCATTCTTCGTCTTCCAAAAGAAATCCTCCGCTCCTAACCTGCCGCCTGGCAAAAAGGGATGGCCCATCATCGGCGAATCCCTAGACTTTGTCGGTGCTGCGAAGAGCGGCTGCCCTGAGAAGTTCATAAATGACCGCACGGCCAAATACTCCCCAGAGGTCTTCCGTACCTCGCTGCTCGGGGAAGACATGGCCGTGTTCTGTGGTGCCTCCGGCAACAAGTTCTTGTTCTCTGGCCAGGACAAGTACATCACCACCTGGTGGCCCTCCTCCATGAAGAAGGTCGTCATATTCCCCGAAACCATGGAGAAGTTCAACAAGGATGACCCCAAGAAAATGCGCAGCTTCTTGCCGGAATTCCTAAAACCCGAGGCCCTCCAGCATTACATTCCTATCATGGACTCCATGACTAGGGAGCACTTGGAGAGTGACTGGTCTCCTTATAAGGAAGTCAAGGTGTTTCCTTTGACAAAAAACTACACCTTTGCTTTGGCATGCCGTTTGTTCATGAACATCAAGGACCCTCAGGTTGTGTCGAAATTTGCCGACCCATTTGCTCGTATTGCTCCGGGATTCACTTCGGTACCTATCAATATTCCAGGGACGCCATTCAATAAAGCTGTTGAAGGAGGAAAAGTAATAAGGCAAGAGCTTCTCAACATTATCAGACAAAGGAAGAAGGAAATCTCAGAGGGAAAAGATGCAAAGTCGAGGGACTTGCTGTCTCGATTGCTTACCGAAGCAGATGATGACGGTAGTGTTTATTACGAAATGGATGTGTCCAACAAGATCGTTGGATTGCTTATCGCAAGTCATGATACCACTAGTACATCTATCACTGTAATAGTAAATTATCTAGCTTCGTTGCCCCACATTTATGAGAAAGTTTACAAAGGTAACCATTCTAGCTACATTTTGATAAACAAGATGACCACCTTTCTTTGTTCTTCTGAAGCAAAATCAATGTAGTTTGCATATATTTAACTCATCTGCTTCACGTCAACAGAGCAAATGGAGATTGCAAAGTCTAAAGCCCCAGGTGAATTGCTGAATTGGGATGATATCCAGAAGATGAAGTATTCATGGAACGTGACTTGTGAGTCAATGAGGCTAACTCCACCTGCACAAGGGGCATTTAGAGAGGCAATTACTGACTTCACTTTTTCCGGTTACACGATTCCAAAAGGATGGAAGGTAAATGTTTCACATTTGAGCCTTCTTCTTGGCTAGGTTATCCAATGAACTCATCCGTTGAATCCGCAAGCAATAACAATGCGCATCAATCTTCTTCAACTTTTTCCTCGCAGACATTTTGGACCGTGTATACAACTCATAAGAATCCCAAATACTTCCCTGATCCGGAGAAATTTGACCCCTCAAGGTTCGAAGGAAATGGACCTACACCTTTCACCTACGTTCCCTTTGGAGGCGGACCTCGTATGTGCCCTGGAAAAGAATATGCTCGGCTCGAAATACTCATTTTTATACACAATCTAGTGACCAAATTCAAGCTTGAGAAGGTCATTCCAGATGAAAAGATAATCTATAATCCATCGCCGGTCCCCACCAATGGTCTTCTTATTCGCCTCCGACCCCTTAACTAATAGCCTCGTGTATTAATAATTTAAAAAGCTTTAAGAGCTCGTATATAGATACTATTGTTGTACACTCAGCATTCTACTGGAGTCTATTTATTTTAGTTTACCCTGTGTAATTCAATCAAGGATAAGATTTTCACTTAGTCCCTCCAGACATCTTTCCTCATTTGTTTTGTATAATTCTCTCTCTCTCTCTCTCTCTCTCTCTCTCTATAATCTAAGAGAACGAGTGTTGATGCCATTTTGCATAATTTGTTGCAGACTATAGTCGATAGCAAGTGATTTCCCAATGTGGAAGAACATTTTCAACTTCATTGATCATGTCTTGATCCAAAACCTTGAAGTAGAACCACGTCATAATCCAGGGATGTTTATTTAGCCACCATTTAAAAATGCAGAATTTTCCTCCTTTTAAACCCCCAAAAATGCACAAATTTGATACTCGCTATGATAAAATGGCAACTTCAGTATTAATATTAATTTTTGGTTTTATTTTCTCACTTATTTGAGAATAATATTATAGAAAATTCTCAATGAAATGAAGTTCTATCAGTTGTGGATTCAATCTAGACAAATTTGGCTCGCACTTTCTGCGGGCATATATTAGTAGATGCACTTTAAATATATTTTATCCTATTTTGTTGTTAATGTCAACAATTCTTAAATATTTATAATTCTTAGGGTCGTTATCCATTGAATTTAGAAATTACCAAGTAAAAATTGGCAATCAGACATACAAAATGCTGCCTCAAAGTCTCAATTCAAAATTGACCAACATAGGCATATATAGAAAACTTAACCCAAAAAAAAAAAAAAAAAAAAAAAAAAAAGAGTTTGAATATTGTCAGCTTCTTCACAAATTCGGATCTCTTTCCATTTGTAGAGTACGTGGATTTTTATTTTATTTTATTGCGTATCAGATTCTCCAAATGGCATTTTGATTCAATCTCAATGAAAAAGTTAAAACTAGAGGCAATCTCTTCTTATCCCTTGTTTAGATTCTATTTGACATGTAAAAATGAAGGCAAGAGCTTCCAGTCAAATATGTTTTGTTGAGTTAAATATATCATACCAACTATATATTAATTTTTACCATTCAAGACCATAGCTTTTAAGATAGATTTTGGTTGAATTAAATCTAGCTGGGAGTGGAAATTGTTTTATTTTATCGTGGAATGACTCAGTCCTTTCTATTTTAGTGTCCGATAGAATTTCTCTGCTTTCAATTTCAAAGAGCTCCTTTTTTCTCTGTTGATTGTGAATCAAATGGGAGCGTTCACATTTATACTGTTCAAAAAAGTATTTGCACTTTATCAAATTAACTAACCTCCTAGGATCGACGCATTTGTTGGGACATTAAGGGATTTGCAACTTGAGAGCTGAAAATCACTTACTCAAATGCTGCTAATTATCTATAAACTGATCCTGGTCAATGTCATTTGCACGGGTCATTGGTTTAAATTTAATTGGTTCGTGGTGCGCGCAAGATGTTTCACGAGCTTCCAAATAATTGAGCCTTTACACTCGTGGGCCTCAATTATGAAAAGGATGGTTTCGACTTCAACATGTTGTAGGGCCAAGACTTTATCTGTATGAGTTAATAAGCAATTTGAATTTACCACGTAGACTTTACTTGCTTAAAATTCAATTGCTATTACCTGTTTTACTGAGTTAAAAAAAAAAAAAAAATGTGCGCAAAAATCTATTTTTTGCTATATTTTCTCTTTCTATTCCGGTATGGATTTTAATTTTCAATTTGCTTTCATTAACAACATTATTATTTATTTCAGTTTTAGCGAGATCCATCTTGCTCTAGTATTAGCTATAATAAGAATAGGATTCCGTTTGTGATATTAACAAGTTAAAATGCTTGTGCTTGCAAATAATATTTGTTAACACCCTTTTTCCATCCGATCCAAGCGAGTGCGTCCTTATCAGAAGTTCAGTTTTTCGTCTTTTTCTTTCTTCCATCATGAAGAATCCGACAGGTGAAGTATGCAATTATATATGGTATCCGTAATGGGCCAAATTCAGAGGATAGTGACTTTAGTGCGCAATGTTGAGATATGGTTGATCCTCCGTAATTTTTTAAACACGATATTGAATGATTGGAGTTAATCGAACGAAGACCATCCCTGAGTATCTAATAAATCACTTAGGTTATCGTAGTCAGCCAAAAATTCTTCTACCTCTATCGAATATAATCTTATATTTCAACCCCCTTCTACCTCTATCATGCTAAAATTCCAAATATTCCGAACTCTTTACTACTACTAACGGTATTTTTTGATCGTTGTACAGTTGAAGTCCAATCCGAAATTCTAAAATACATAATGTTGAATATGAGTTCATATCTTATGAAATAATTAATGCTCGTCAGCTTCGAGTTTGTGGATTAGAGGGTAGTGCATGGTAATTGTCTTTTGTCGGGAAAAATACTGAAAATGTTTTAAACCTATTATATTCATATCAATTAAATCCTAAATCTTTTTTATATTGGTACAAATTCAGTTCATCTGACCAATTTTGGCCAGTTGGTAATGATGTGGATGCCACCGATGACTGTACACTAATGCGACAACTTTTAAATATATATATTTTTTATTTTTTTCGATTTTTTTAATTATTTTTTCTTTTTCTTTTTCTCCTTTCCTTTTTCTTTTCTTTTTCCTTTTCTTTTCTCTCTTCTTCCCCCGTGGACTTTCCTCGTGGTGATTGGCAATGCTAGGCAGATCTAGGTGAAGTCGCCTCACCCGCGACCTTGGGCGAGGCTAGGCGAGGCGGCCCTGGGCAAGGTTGGGCAACGGCCACGACCCTCGCCAACGGCCGGTGAGGGCTTCGCGATTGGTGAAGCTTGCCGGCCATTGTGAGGAAAGTGCAAGGAGGAAGAATAGAGAAAGGAAAAGCAAAAAGCAAAAAGAAAGAAAAAGAAAAAGAAAAAGAAATTATTAAAAAATTACCACGTCGGCACCGATTGGTTAAAATTGGTTAGATGGACTGAATTTATATAAATGTGAAAATTGTTTGAATTAAATTGATTCAATCAAAAGATTTATAATTGAATTAATATCAATGCAATATATTTAGAACTTTTTTTGGTACCTTCCCTGTCTTTTGCCCTTAGCATTCCTTTTTAGGAAGGTTCTCTTAAGTTATTATGAGTTTATATATTTCTAGCAAATAATTGATTTGTAAATAAAATAAGATCAACAAGATATAAGTTATTGCAGATATTTTTGTTTAAACCTTTATGTGATATTTCAGATAACGTGCATTAATTAAAGTGATAAAGAGCTAATAACGCCTTCAAGTAATGCAATCTTAAAGATTAATGTAATTAATTAATCACATTTCTCGGATGTGGAAATGCTGCACACAATCTTTTTTTTTTTTTTTTTTTTTTTTTAATGCAAAATTAAGAAGGAAATCTCTCTCTCTCTCTCTCTCTCTCTCTCTCTCAAACTGTCATAATTCGAATTCAGATTCACCTTTCCATATCTAGGCTCCATCTTAGAAGGTGATATCGTGACGTATTATTTATAGAATGTATTTCAATCAAATTCTAATTTTTTTCTTTTTTGAAGGAAATTATAGATGGTAAAAGAGCCGACGAAGACTTGACTCAGCTCGTGCCTCGTAGCTCCAAAAACATAAACATATATAAAATGACTAGAGTCAAAAGTGAGAGAAGACATGGCTTCAAAAAATCTAGAAAATTACTCACCCCGTGCCGCGTAGCAGGGCTAGAATGTTTTTCAAAGTCCTCATTTCCAAATTATTTAAAAAAAATTAAAATTACATTAAATTCTACTTTGGGGCAAAAAGAAAGAAAGAAAGAAATGTGAGTCAGCATGAAAACGAAGTGCGAGTGACTGGAAAGCTAGGGCCAGATCATTATCCTATTGTCCCGATGGCCCTTTCAATAGTAGTCATTAACATCTATCCGTTTAGAGGGAAGAGACCTCCAAAGGCTTAAATCTACATGTGAAACCACATTGTGGGTGTGGTCTCATGGTTAATCAAAGTAGGAGTTCAAAAGGCGGGCTTGAAAAATTTGCATAACGTGTGGGATCTTAGAATATTTAAATAATAAACCATGTTTTCATCTAACAGCTTAAGCTTTTAGAACAGTTGGTAGTGGTCCCACAAAATCTCACATGGTATCAGAGCTAGGAAGTCCTGAGTTCGAATTTTCCAGGTCCCTATTTGCCTCCCCAATTAAAATTTCCACGCTTAATACTAGGCAAAAGACCAGACTAAGCGTGAGGGGGAGTGTTAGAATATTTAAATAATAAACCACGCCTTCATCTAACAGCTTAAGTTTTTAGAACAGTTAGTAGTGGTCTCACAAAATCTCACATGGGAAAACAACCTTAATTTTTTATCCTCGAAAAGTTACGAGACTATGATACCAATACTAAAAATTCGTTGTAAGCTTTATGTTGTGGCCAAATGGGGGGCAATTTTCTATTTTTTTTTTTGGTCTATTTTTTCCATTATTTTAGATTTTTGTTCATTTTTCGAACTTCTTTGCTAGTTAGGATTATATTTGGGTTTTCTTTTATCATCTAGGGTTTGCATAACATTCTTCTTCAATATCTAGGGATACAGGCATCACATACCTCAAGCCCCATGAACCGATTAAGTTTAGGACTTTAACCTACGCAAGGACTCTAATTCAAAGCAATTTGCACACAATTGATGATATTCAAATCAATAATGTTCACTTTCTAAGTTGGAATATCCCAGTGCCCCATTTAAATGCACCATTCTGAGATTTTAAAATCATTTTGCAACTTGTTTACAAAGTATATATTTGTTCTCTTCGATTTTTCACACAACTTCGATAACTTTATTGAAACAGATTTCTCTAATTTCTCACCCGTAAGCAATTTTTTACGCCCTGATTTGCGTTGCAAGTTCACTCCTACTCATCACCGTGTCTGCTACGCCATTTCCAAATGACTATCGACCGGATGGGCTTCATCAGCTGATGCCCCTCCTGTCGTCAGCTGATGACTAGGCTACAGTTTCTCGAGCGTGGCACGCGTGTTTCTGATCCACGTGAAATCAAGTTCGAAGTCGTCCATGGCTTGCCTCTTGACTTGTTACGGTCCTACTAGATAAGATGGCTTTGAGCGAAGGTTGCCAGCTGCAAAACCGAAAAGTTTAGGTTAATAGGTGAAGTTAAGGACCGTACGAATTTGTTTCCACAAATAGAAATTGTCCTCACAGATGTTTACCTTCTTATGTACTTGTGACCAAAACCCAGTCCATATCAATCCATTTTCTTCTCATTTTGCTCATAAATAAATAAATATGTAGGTGACTGTCTTTAATTTACTGTGAGGATAACAATCTATTTTAGATAATAAAAAAGTAAATAATAAATAATTAAAAATTATTATGAGATTCACTCTTTCAAGAATTTATGACTCACAATCTACTGCTATTTTCACAAGATATTTTGAACTGTGTATACAACTCACAAGAATCCCAAGTACTTCCTTGATCCAGAGAAATTTGACCCCTCAAGGTTCGAAGGAAATGGACCTGCACCTTTCACCTACGTCCCCTTCGGAGGTGGACCTCACATGTGTCTTGGAAAAGGATATGCTTGTCTCAAAATACTCGTTTTCATGCACAATCTGGTGACCAAATTCATGTTTGCGAAGGTCATCCCAGATGAAAAGATAATTTACAATTCCTCATCGGTCCTTGCCAATGATCTTCTTATTCACCTCCAATCCCTTAAAAAAAAAAAAAAAAAGCCTATTGCACTTAGTGATTTTAAAATCTTTTAGAACTCATATATGGATACTCTCATTGTACACTCAACAATTTCTAATTTTTCTACTGGAGTCTTTTTATTTTATTTGTGCTAGTGTAATTCGATCAAAAATAAAATTATCACTTAGTCCCTCATGAGTGTCCATACCTTTCCTCACTTGTTTAAGGGAAAATTGTTCAAAAAATCATAAATCTATTGCATGATAGTGAATTCAGTTATAAACTTTTTAAAGGTGCCAATTTAATTCTATACCTTTTGACAACTTGCCCATTTAGTCCTAAACATTTTAATTGTCCCAATTCAATCCTAAACATTTCAATGATTTGCCGATTTAGTTATAATCATTTTGATGACTTGTCAATTTAATCATTCTAGCCAATTTTACACCTAAATTGTTGATGTGGACAATGGTTGACCGTCAACGCTGACGTAGATAAGTTTTGCATTTTTAATTTTTTTTTTCACTTTTTTCTTTGTTTTCTTTTCTTTCCCTTTGGGCCGTGGTTGGTACTTGGCCATGGCCAACAAATAACCATGGCGAGGGTCAGCAAGGGCTGCCCTTGCCAAATCTAGCTAGGGTTTGGTGAGGGCGATGCCTAATCATTAGTCAACTCTTGCATGTGGTCACTTGTCAGCCATGGTTGAGTATCGGCCCTAGGCCAAAGAAAAAAAAGGGATAAAAAATTTTAAAATTCCAAAATTATCCATGTCAACACCGATCAAACCATGCAGGATAGCTGACCATTGGTTTGCTTCCATGTAAGCAATTTCTAGCCGAAATTGACAAGTTGTCCAAACATTTAGAATTAAATTGGCAAATCATCATAAAGTTTAGTATTAAATTAATGCCATTGAAAAATTTAGAACTGAATTGGCCATCGTAAAATAAATTTAAGACTTTTTGGACAATTATCACTTTGTTTTGTATAATTATCTCTTTTTATAATCTAAGGGAGCGAGCATAGATGCCATTTTGCATAATTTGTTTCTGACTAGAGTCGATAGCAAGTCATTTTGCAACATGGAAGAACATTCTCATCTTCATTGATCATGTCTTGATCCAAAAACTTGAAGTTGAACCACGTCATAATCACAGGGATGTTTATTTAGCCACCATTTAAAAAATACATAATTTTCCTCCTTTTTACCCAAAAAGAAATGCACAAATTTTTGTCAACTTCAGTACTAAAATTTGTTTTTAGTTGTACTTTTTCCCTTATGCGAGAACAATATTAAAGAAAAGTCTCAGTGAAATGAAGTTTCATTAGTTATGGATTCGGTAAATAATTATTTGGCTGGCGCTTTGGCGGGCATTTATTAGTAGACACACTTTAAATATGTTTATTCTTATTTTGTTGTTAATACCAACAATTTTAAATTCTACATTATACTTAGGATTGTTATTCATTGAATGTAGAAATTACTAAGTAAATTTATTTGTCAATAAGATATACAAAAAGCTGCCTCAAAGTTTAAACTTAAAATTGAGTAAAATAGATATAGAATAGAAAACCTACAAAAAAAAAAAAAAAGTTTGAATACCGTTGGCTTCTTCACAAATTCGATTCTATTTCCAATCTTAGATTATGTGGATTTTTTTATTCGGTAATTGATTTTCCCAATGATATTTTTATTCAATCTCAATAGAAAAGTTAAAAGTCGTGGCAATATCTTCTTATCTCATAAAGACAGACAAAGCCAACAAGAAAGGGGAGAAGTACACTATTGGTGCCATAAGTTGTGTACGGCGCTCACTTTGGTGCCAAAAATTTTCGTCGATTCACTTAAGTGCCAAAAAATTTGAAAAACGCTCACTTTGGTGCCAACGCCGATCTGATCAGCTGGAAATCCGACGTGACCTTTTTATTATTAATTTCTTATGATGATGTGGCTCGTCGGAGTTTCCTTGGATCACTTAGGCTTTCAAACGACGTCATTTTAGCGTCCGAACACCAAAACGACGCCGTTTGGTGTCTCCTCCAATTCAAAACCTAAATCTTGATGGCCTCTGCACTCGGTGGCCGCAGCTCCAACCCTGACCCTGACCCCGTTGATGGCCACTCGGCGGCCGCAGCCTCGACCCCGACCCCAACCCTGACGACGGCCACTCAGTGGCCAAGTCGAAGGCCGTGATCTAGCCGGTGCTCGGGGAGGCCGCCGACGAGTGCGCCACCATTGATGTCTCCCTCTCCATCTCCAATCTCCCCGACGAGTGCCTCGCCTACGTCTTCCATTACCTAGGCTCCGGCGACTAGGGTTGGTGCTCCCACATGTGCCGTTGAGGGCATCCGAACAGCACCGAGCAATGGCGGCTGAGCGAGTGATGGTGGCCCAGCGACGGCGAAGGCCAAGCAAGCTAGGTCGGAAAAATCCCCAAATGAGTTAAACGGCGTCATTTTTGTGAGGCCATCCATGTAGGACGGCAAAACGACGTCGTTTTCTTAAGGAGGACCAAAAATGACGTCATTTGAAGGCCTTGTCGGTTTTTTTTTTTTTTTTAAAAGCCACGTAATCATTTTGGCCGGAATCTTTCGCTGATGGCACCAAAATGATTGTTTCTCCTCCGATTTGGCACTTAAGTGATCCGACAGAAACTTTTGACACCAAAGTGAGTGCCGTACACAACTTATGGCATAATTAATGTACTTATCCCAAAAAAAAAGTATCTCGGCTTGAAAAAGGTACGTGGGAAAGGCCCATACTGGTTAAATAGAAAGCTAAAAGAAAATCATTATCTCGACTAAACAAAGCAAAAAGAAGAACGGCGACGTGGGAAAGGCTCCCACTTGTTAAATAGAAAGGAGGTAAGAACAACCCAATTGCAAAAACATGGCACTGGGACACTTAAGTGCCACTCCAGCCAAAATCCTGCCAAATTGTTGACGTGGCAATTTTCTAGCCAGTTGGGCGCAAAATGGCGTCGTTTTGCACGCTGATGTGACGAGAAAATGTAAAAACGACGTCGTTTTGGCTCTGTTGTGTAAATAATTAATATAAAAATTAATTAAACCAAATTTAAACTTAATTTTATTTAAAATATTCTAAAATTTAAAAAACTAAAATTTATAAAAAAAAGGGGAGGGAGAGTGAAGGCGCGGGCGAGGGCCGAGCCCTCGCCGCCGCGCCGCCCGAGGAAGGGCCGGCGACGGAGGGGGAGGGCCGACCGGCGGCGGCGACGGCCGTGAGCCCTCGCCGGATCGCGGTGAGGGCGGCGACCCTCGCCCCGGATCTGGGGCGAGGGTTCGCGGACCCTTGCCGCCGGTCGGGCTGGTCTCGCCGGCCCCTAGCTAGGGCTCGGTGACCTCGGCCGATGCTCCCCCACCGTCGTCACCCCTTCTCGGCGACGGTGGGGAGGTGGCGAGGGCCTGCGAGCCCTCGCCTAGATCCGACGAGGGCTTGCGGGCCCTCGCCGCCTATTGGCCAACGTCGCCGGCCCCTGGCCAGGGCCCGGTGACCCCGGCCGATGCTCCCCCACCGTCGCCGGCCTGGCCGGCGATGGCGGGGAGGCGACAAGGGCCCGCGAACCCTCGCCAAGATCCGGGGCGAGGGTCGCGGCCCTCACCGCGATCCGGCTAGGGCTCGCGGCCCTTGCCATCGGTCGGCCGGGGGCCGGCAATGCCGGCCGACCCTCCCCCCTCCGTCGCCGGCCCTTCCCGGTGGCGGCAGGGAGGCGGCGGCGGCAGCAAGGGCTCACCCTCGGCCGCCCCTTCGCCTCTCTTTCTCTCTCTCTTTTTTTTTAGTTTAGTTTTTTCATTTTAAATTTTTTATATTTAAATTAATTTAAATTTAATTTAATTAATTTATAAATTATTATTTACATATCGACACAAAACGATATCATTTTTGCATTTTCTTGCCACGTCAGCATGCAAAACGACACCGTTTTACACCCAGCTCGCCGGAAAATTGTTACGTCAGCAATTTGGCCGGAGTGACACTTAAGTGATCCACTTTACTCTGATTGTGACACTTAAGTATACCATTTTAAAGTTTTGGTACTTAAGTGTCCCTCCGTGCCAAGTTTTTGCACTTCAAGTGTCCCAGCCTCAATAGAAAGTTGAAGGAAACATCATTATCTCGTAAAAGCAAAGGAAAAAGAGCAGTAACATGTGAATACTCGTTTGACCAAAAAAGGAAAAAACATGTGAATACTCGTTAAATAGCAAATGTCAGAAGAAACATCAATGTCTCGACTAAAAATAATATTCAGAGGATTCTGTGAGCTTTGCATTATCTTTTTGTTATCAATTAAATTATTTCAATAGGATTACAATATAAAGGCAACCGAAACATCTACGACTTGAGATTCACCACTTGATCTTTTCTATTAGAGACGCTAGGTAGTATTAAATACTATGGAAGAAAAAAAAAAATGAAATTCCATAGAATATGTATCATGTGTGCTTCATGTGGGGAAAATATTCATTGTCTCGACTGAAAAAAATATTCATAGGATTCTGTGAGCTTTGTATTATCTTTTTGTTATCAATTAATTTATTTCGATAGGATTACAATATAAAAGTAAACCGAAAAATCAACAACCTGAGATTTGCCACTTGATCTTTTCTAATAGAGACGTTGGGTAGTGTTAACTACTATGGGAAAAAATAAAAATCCATAGACTATGTATCACATGTACTATATGTGAGGAAAAAGATATTACAAATGTCATAACTTTTATATGGCACTAATTTAAGTATCATATTTTTCTCTTTGATTATTTTAGTGACATAATTTATGTATGAAGTTTATTTGAGCGACAAGACTTTTTTCAAATCACTTGAATTCCATATAACTTTTTAATTAATTACTTGAGTAAAAACAATTCTATGTTAGATTTCTAGCACTTGGTTGAATGTTTTTAAAAAGTTATATTACTCAAGTGATCAATTGAAAATTATAATATTTAAGTGAACATTTTTTAAGAAGAAATGACATCTAAGTGGTTGAAAAAAATTATGGCCATCGAGTCAGCGCTGTATAAAAATTAATGGCATTGGTGGACTCTTTATCCTCTACATGTGAATACATACTATTAGCTATTAAGAATTTCTTTCATGATTCTAATGAGGGTGCTCGTCCCAACAATTGGATCCAAGTTTCAAGTATAATCTGCATTAAAAAACTAGCTATAAATACTTTTCCCTTATTAATTATAGTCCAGAAACATCATTTCATTAATAAACTCTATTTTACTATATATAATGTAAACTGATCATCCCAATTGAAGAACTTCAACCCCAATAATTTTTAAGAAAAATCATGAAATTCCATATTTTAGGGGAAAAGATGGAAAATTACCAAAAAAGTCTAAAATCAATTCAGTCCCAAACCTTTTACATATGTACCAACTCAGTCAATCCAACCAATTTTAATTGGACGATGCTGATGTAGATAATTTTTAATAATATTTTAATATTTTTTTCGAATTTTTTCCTTTTTCTTTTTCTTTCTTTTCCCCCTTCTTTCTCTTTCTTTTTTCTGCACTCCCTTCCTTCTTCCTCTAGCTAGTCATAGAAGGAAGGAAGGGAAAAAAAAAAGGGAAAAAAAAGAAAAAGAAAAATATTTAAAAATTAGAAAAAAGTATCAAAATATTATTAAAATTTGTTCACGTCGGCACCAACCGCACCACATAAAATGGTTGGTGTTCACATAAGTGCTCGTCAACCAAAATTGGTCAAATAAACTGAATTAGTACAAATGCAATAAAGTTTAAGACCCGGTAAAAAAAATTACGTTTGAATTGGCATACGTTTAAGATTTTTCTTTTTGTAATTTTCCTTGAAAACACTACTTGACCATCTACTTTTTGATTTGTTCAATTTCAACGAATATATATTTGCTAAGGTTGTTCCCAATCTATATGTTTTTTTGGCTCAAATTAGTCCTAGTAAAGAATTGCAAATGCAACATGGGGCATTGCATTAGTGCTATGTCATCGTTGATTGAATCGTTTGCACCGATTGTGCAAAAATATTTGAAAATTGAGGAGGGGGAGGGATGGCAAAGGCAGAACTTTTCCATGAAAGTTCGCCTAGTGCTCGCTCGCATTTGGTGATTGCAACATGACTACCGTTATCTCTATTGTACAAAGAGATAATGGTGCAAATAAGAATTAGGTGACACAAAGTGTGTCACCTTAGGCCACCAAGGGTATTGAGAATCCAAGAAAGATCTCGCCCGGGTCGTGTGACTATACCCATCACTTGCCAGGTGTTCACACCTTATTTTTGTTAAATAAAATAAATAATAAAAAATATATCATTTAAAAAAATGTGTAAAAAAATGTAATTATTACCAATTTGACCTGGCCCGCTCGGGCCTCGCCCATTCGTCGGCCTAGTCAGTCTCGTGTTTCTCAATTTTCTCCAGCCCATCCTTTTCCTTCTTTTCTACTCCGCCCTCTTAGCCCATTTCATTCTCTAGAAGAAGCTGAGCTAGAGAGAACAGAATTCGATTTTCAGATTCCTATTTCTTGTGGGCTTGTTTTTTCTTCAAGACGTTCGGCCAAGGAAGAGGAGAGATAGAGAGAGGAGGATCGGATTTTTGAAGGGTGGAAGCTGAAGGTCACGGAAAATCCTCTCTCAGTCGACCAATTCTTAGAGATTCAGAGATTTTTTAGGGTGTTTCTGACCGCCGGCCACCCATCTTTGTCACGGCTGGTCGGAAAGGACGAAGCTAGAATGGTTCGCAGTCTGGAGGAGAGAGGAACGGTGTCTTCCTACGATGTTTTCGAGCTTCGTCGACTCTGATTCCGGCGATTTCACCTCACCGAACGAACCACGTAAATATTTCAACTAGTTTGCCCTGTTTCCCCTTACCGAACCGAAGCTTGAAACGTTGGATTCGCCGACGAAATTCTGAATGAATTTCGTGAAATGGGACTGACCCGTGAGGGATAGTGATGATTTAGAGCTTCACATATGGTGTCGAGGCTCTGAATGATACTGAAATTGAATCTGAAATAGTCATATTCAAGCGCATATCTCTTGTTTGTTGTTTTGCCTAAATGAGATGTCGAAATCTGTTCCCAGAAAATCAGTGTCCAGGGCCAGGCGTGAAGCACGTTTGTCTGATTTAGTTGTTGAACCATGTCTGATTAGTATCTTTTCCTCGATTTTGTGGCATGTTCATGGATTTCCGGCATCGGTCATGGATAAACATTCGAGCCAGAGACCTCCCACCTCGCCGTGGTTTGAGTCCGCTACGGTGAAATCCCTGTTTCCCTCTCCTCGCTGTGTGTACGTGTGTTCATTGTATCTCTTGAGAAATTTTAATCGATAAGGATGTTTTAGCTGGAAATTTTAGCCATTTGAGGATGAGCTTGTCCCAGTCATCGTTGGTGATAGACCAGCGGCAGTGGGAGTATTAGGCTGACGGAATGGCTCTAGTGGTAGATGGTGATGTCAGCTGTCAACGTCCTCGCCGGAGTTCAAGCGAGAGTTCGTCTGAAAATGGCAGACTATAGGCGAAGACTTCGTTGCTGAAGTCTCGGTGAAGAAATTGGGGAAGAAGACAGAAAATAAAAGTAGAAAAAGAAAATAAAATGCACATTAAGGATATAAGTTATTCGAGTTTATATATTTGTAGCAAATAATTGATTCGTGAATAAAATAAGACGAAGAAGATATAAGTTATCGCGGATAGTTTTATTTTGACCCTCATGTGATTTTCAGATAATGCGCATTAACTTAAGGTGATGGAAGAGCTAAGTTTACGCTTTCAAGAAATGCAATACTAAAGATTAATATAATTAATTAACCACGTTTCTTAGATGTGGAAATGCTGTGCATAATCTCCCGTTTTTTTTTATGCAAAATTTAGAAGTCGGCATTATCGAAATGTTCGTACGAGGCTTGATTTGCACCTCACTCAGACTAAGAAGCAACTCTCTCAAATGGTTATAATTTCGTATTCAGATCCATCTTTCCATATCTACGCTTTATTTATAGAATATATTTCAATCAAATTCTTTTTTTTTTTTTTTTTGTAGGAAATTATAGATGGGAAAAGAGCGTGCGCGAAGACTTTGACTCAGCTCGTTCCTTGTGGCTCCAAAAATTTCAGAAGAATATACAAACATGAGTGAAGTCAAAAGCGAGAGAAGACTCGTCTCCAAAAATTTATAGAAGATTACTCAGAAATTCACATACTTTGCGAGCAGCTAGCAACGATTTCCAACACGTTAGCGGCCATACTGAATTCCGGGGCGTCCATCGTCACGGAGTCCTTTCGCTGTTTGTCCGGCAAGCTCTAAGCGAATGTCCAGCAGGCCGGTTCCAATGTCGCTGCATCGCTGTTCCTGTTCCGGCATCAAGCTGCTGTTCCGATCTGCCGCCACGAAACTTAGTCGTCTCTCCCCCTATTGAACTCTACAGTTGATTTCACGTTGGATATTTGTCCCTTGCATTTACTTTGTATTGTTCTGATGTTGTCATTGTAGTCAACTAGATGCTGTGCTCGAGTTGGTGGCCGCGAGCCCTGCGACCTCCACGGCTGTCCATCAACCCCCACCGACAGTGCCTCTCTACCGATACACAACCAGCTTGCTGGCCGAGCAACACTGCCGTCCACCGCAAACTAAGTACTCCCGTCGGTCCCGAGCCAACCGATTCGTGTTCGCCGAATTCGATTTGGAAACCGTATCCGCACAATATTTCAAATTAGCTAAGAATTTTATGTAATTTGATTTTTAAATATTTTTCTTTCTCATTTGAAATATTGTGATCTTAATTGATTCTTGAATGATATGTCTATCCACGATTTTTCTTAATCCACGTGCATATGGATGGCAATTTGATCTCAACCCATTTGATGTTGTAAATTTATTTTGTTTCCAAATTTAAATAGGAAAATCTTCTATTCTATCTATAATCAATGAGATATGATTGATGATTTATTTTATCCCTAACTTTAAATGGATGAGATATCCTTTGCGGATTGTGTGGATATTGTTTGGTGATGGGTGCTTATCTTTTATCTTATTGGTTCTACAAATGAAAATATAAAAAGATTAGGTAGAATTCAAATAGATTCTTATAGACTGTGTTGCATGTTTAGAATAGATTCTATTGCTTTTCCTAAAATAGATAGTGTTTACTTTAATTCTATAAGATTAAAGTTTTATTGAAATTTAAATTGGAATTTAACGTAGATTACATCCTAGTTCAAGTTAGATATTATTCTAATCTTGATACTTAATTTAGAGTAATTTTTAATTTCGAATTTCTGTGAAAAATACCAAAAATATCGTCTTTGATGGATTATATTCCATTCTATAGATAACATTTCATGTTTAAATAACGGGTATTTTAATTAAAAAATTAAAAAAATACATCAATGTCATAGAATTATGTTCACAAACTACAAGTCATTTAATAATTACATGTTTAGGGTCATTAAATTAAAAATGCATGACATGTTAGAATAATTGCATATTAATTTGACCCTTAATTGGAAATTGCATGTTGAAGATTGCATGCTATGTTAGAATAGTTAAATATTAATTATTGCCCGTCATTAGAATTAGGTCATTCATTTAAAATCGCATGTCATATAGCTTGTATGTTAGGTTTATTTAATTAGAAATTGCATGTCAAGTTGATTTTCTAGCTAACATTATAGTTGCTTACATTACTTTGAGGTATGTAATTCATCCATTTCTTTACAATTTATTTAACGCATTGATTATTGAGTGTTAAATAATAGTTGTGCACTCGCATAATCACCTCACATATTAGGGAGTAAATTAAAATCAACTCATGCTTCTTGTAAAACATTTTTTGAAATAAAAAAAAAAAAAGATATCGAAGGATGTTAGAATAATCTAACGTAATTAAGTTCCCAAATCTATAACCTCTAATACGTTGGAGCTAAAGTACATCTCTCGATACTTGGGTTTCCAATCGACTCTTTTAGAAATAGATTAATGATGACTCCAAAATGAAATAAATTTGTATGTTTAAGAGCTTGAACCTTTAGTTGCGAATTCTTATGGACTTGATAGAGTCAAGCTAAGTCTAGGCGTAGTATTTTATTAGTCGAACTCTTATGGTGGTGCACTGTTTTGGGTAGGTCATAACACACCACAACATCAGAGAAGTCCTCATTGTAGTCATCAATGGACATGATAAAAATCCAAGGGGTGACCCAACCGAACATGCCCTAATATGTACCTAGTGATATCTTAATATATATATATATATATATATATTTTTTCTTTACCTACTTCTGTTGTTAAAAAATTAAAACTCCATTCATTTCATGAAAAACAATTTTCAAGAAAAAGTTTTTTGGATTTGTCGTCATTTACTTCACAAAAAATAAGGGCCATTTCCATTAAAAAAACACCAACTTTTGGTGTTTTGCCAAATCTGGCTCAAACTTTTTTTTTTTTTGTCTAAAAAAAAGCATAAACTTTAACTCATATCCCAAATCTGGCCCGTTAACTCTCCTTCTACCGTCGCCATTAGTCATCTAAGGCACCCAGAAAATTTTTTCCCATTATTTTCCATTTTCTCAAAGATTTCCGTTCGTTTTTGTTCAGAATCGAGCTGAGAAATCACAGGATTCTTGTCCCGGCGTGCATGAGGTCGTGATTGCGACAATGAATTCCGACGAGGAAGAGGAGATCGATTTGAAGCGGACGAGGAAGTTAGGGTTGTGAAGGAGAATGGCGTCCCCGCCGCCGTCGACGAGGAAGAAGAGGAGGGAGACGGCATGCAAAGCCAAGAGGAAGCGAACAGCGAAGGAGATGGGCGCGGTGGCGTGGACGACAAGGATGACGGCAAGGAAGAGGAGGACGACAAGGATGACGGTGGGTTATCAACTCACCCAAGTCTTTTTTTTTTTTTTTTTTTTTTTTATGTCTCTTCCTCCTACTTCAACCTCGCTTGTCGCGGCCATGGATGGGGCTTTGTTTCAGATTTGGAGTTGGCCGTCGAGAAGATGAAGACGAAGACGAATAGAGGAAATGGCGAGCAGATTGTGAATTTCTGAATCAACTTTAGCATTCATGTATGGGTTTCTCTTCTTCTTTTTTTCCTATTCCGGCCATGAGCTGCAATGAATAAAAGGAAACCTTTAGCATTCAAGTTTCTGGGGTTTCTTTTCTTTTTCCCCCCAAGATTCCACAGATTTCCCATAACCTAGCTTTTATGGATTCTGCTCTTCTATGTTTGGCCAAAAGGACAAGCCAAGAGACCCACTGATTTTTGACCCACGTTGCTCTGTAAACTCCTCTAAATGTTAGATCTTTTGGCTAAAAAGACAAGCCAAGACACCCATTGCCCCTTCCTTGTCTCAAAGACTTTTCCCCAGAATTTTTTTTTTTTTTTTTCTGGAGACTTCTATTTTTTCCAGATTTTTGGCCTTTTGCTCAGGCAAAAAATGGGTAAAGATGACCACAAAGACAATGGAGATGAAGGACTCCTTCCGGCGAAGATGAAGCTAACAACAAGGACGACGGAGGGGTGGTTTGGTTTGGACGTGCAAAGTTGGCTTGGACGGGCATCGGTAGTGGACGCGTGGATGTCAAGCTTGGCAGTGACTCTAGCCGAAGGATGTCAAAGAGAGAGAGAGAGAGAGAGAGAGACTTGATGAGCAAAAGGAAGAAGAGAAAGCCACTAACGGTGACTATGGAAGGATGGTTAATGAAGGCCGGATTTGGGATGTTACCAAAAGTTTGGGCTTTATTTTTAGGCAAAAAAAAGTTTGGGCTAGATTTGGCAAAACACCTAAAGTTTGTGCTTTTTTATGGAATTGACCCCAGAAAATAAACTAGTCAAAGAAAATAATTCCGATCAATGGAAAAAACACCTTCAAAATTATTGTAATCTACCTTTGGAGACAGTAATTTACCTCAAATTATCATAAACTCAAAGGTCTTCATAACCCTAACTTCTTTTTTCCTACTCTTAGGGTGCGTTTGGTAACGATTCTGCTCTCGGGAACTGATTCTAACAAGAAATGATTATTTTTTATTCTGTTCCCGGGAATTGATTCTGAGTAAAAGAACGCGTTTGGTAACTGTCCAAAATTTTTTGTTCTGGAATAGAATTGCATTTGATACCGTATTCATTGATTCTGTTTCAAATCAATTTCTTTTAATTTTTAAATAATTTTTTTACTTTTTTTTTCTTTCCTTTTTCTTTCCTTTTTTTTTTTTTTTTTTTTCTCCTATTCTTCTTCTTCTTCTTCTTCTTCTTCTTCTTCTTCTTCTTCTTCTTCTTATGGCCGGTCACCGGACCGACGACCGGCCAAACGAGGGCCGGCAACCTCACTGGAGCGTCGCCGGCCCTCGTTGGCCGAGCCTCACCGGTAGTTGGGCGGCGGCGGGCGGTGGTGGACGACGGTCGCGAGATGGCGGAAGAGAAGAAGAAGACTTTTATTGTTTTGATTCTTTTTTTGATTCTCAAATTGAGAATCACATTTTTTTTATTCTAGATTCTTATCCAAAACTGATTCCAGAAACAAATTTGTTCTCAAGAACAAAAATTTTACCAAACGCGATTCTGTTCCCAAATTGATTCTGGAAACAAAAAATCAGAATCAAGCACTATTTGGATAGTTACCAAACAGTGCCTTAGTAACTTTACTTAAGCAATCAAATTTTCTTGCTAAGTCCATAATCAACGGAGCCTATGGTAATCATGTTGGAAGATCTATCATGACTGCTTTTCTTCCCCCTCTGCCTCATGTGGGAAGATCTATCATGACTGCTTTTCTTCTATAAGAGTTAAGCTTCATCACGGGCAATACTTTGGTAATCATGTTGGATTCATTGTTGTTGGTGTGAACTTTTTCAAGTAGGAAGAGCTTCTCTTCTAACTTCTCTCAAAGTCAATGATATTTGACATCAACATACTTGAATCTTGAATGCGATATCGGATTCTTGCTAAAATAGATAGCACTCATGCTATCACAATATAACAAACTTCTCTTACTTCAAACCTGACTCTTATAGGATTTTTTACACTCACAAGAGTTTTTTTTCCTCCTTTGATAATAGTAATATACTTTGCTTTCGTTGTAGACAAAGTAATACATTTTTGCAATCTTGATTGTCATGAAACAGCTCTCCTTGCAAAAATCATTATGTAACCCAGTGTGGGCTTTCGAGAATCAACATCATCGACATAATTCGCATTCGAGTAATCACTCAACTAAGGCTTCACATTTTTGTAACACAAGCAAAGTGCATAAGTGCCTCTAAGATATCTCAAAATCCATTTAACAGAGATCCAATGCTCTTTACTTGGATTTAAGAGAAATTTACTTACAACACCAATTGCATGAGCAATATCGGGTTTTGTACACACCATGACATACATCAAACTACCTATAGCCAATGCATAAGGAATTTCTTTCATCTCTTCCTTCTTTTTCTCACTTGAAGGACACTCATTACTATTCAACTTGCCAAATGGAGTACTTAGTGGTTTACATGTACTCATGTTAAATCTTTCAAGCACATTTTCAATGTATCTCTCTTAAGATAACTAAAGTTTCTTATTCTTCCAATCACAAGTAATTCATATGCCTAAAGATTTGCTTGGTCGGGCCTAAGTCATTCATTGCAAAAAATTTATTGAACTCATTTTTCAAGCTCTTGATTTTCTTAACATTATGCCTAATAATCAACATGTCATCCATATAAATATGAGAATAATAAATCATTATATGAAAATCTTTTTATAAAGACACAATAATCGGAGTTTTCTTACCATATCCTTATTCTTCCATGAATGATTCAAATTTCCTTGGCGTTTGCTTTAGATCGTATAAGTTTTTTCTCAACCTAAATACAAGATGCTCCTTGCCTTCAACTTCAAAACCCTCCGGTTGCTTCACATATATTTCTTTTTTTAGGTTTCCATGAAGAAAAACTGTCTTTAAATCAAGTTGTTTAATTTCTAAATTC
Organism: Eucalyptus erythrocorys; assembly: GCA_014182555.1. Lineage (NCBI taxonomy): Eukaryota > Viridiplantae > Streptophyta > Magnoliopsida > Myrtales > Myrtaceae > Eucalyptus > Eucalyptus erythrocorys. The sequence goes on along the minus strand of CM024601.1, from coordinate 9,953,619 downwards.
AAATTGGCGGCCAACCCAAGAACAACTCGAATAGAAGACATATTTACAACCAGTGAAAAAATCTCCTCAAAGTCAATACCCTTCTTTTGACGAAAGCCCTTTACGACAAGCCTAACCTCATATCATGGTCGCAAACTTTTCTTCCGTATTCAACTTGTACACCAACTTATTTGTGAGTGTTCTCTTACCCTAGGGCAATTTCACCAATTCAAATATGTGGTTCTCATGTAAGGATTGAAGCTCCTCTTGCATGACCTCATGCCACTCATTCTTTCATTCATATGATATAGCCTCTTCATAATTTTCCAGCTCTCCTACATCAATGAGTAGCAAATACATATTCATACGGCAAATATTTTTGAGAAGGTCTACGCTCTCTTTCCGATCTTCTAACTTGAGGTAGGATAGGTAGCTCTTGCTCAACTGGCTCAATTTGTTCAATGGACTGCTCTTGCTAAACTATTTCACCTATCTCAACTAAAGAATCAACATTATGTGAGGATATACCATCTTCATGATTTCCATGCGCTTCCCCATGATTTTCACCAATGGTAGGAGGATTTGGGTTGAAATTAATCAAACTTTGAGCTATATTCTTTAGTCTTTCCGCCTTGTCGACATCTTCAACAATTTGATACTAAAAAAAATCACATCTCGGCTTTTAATGACTTTATTTGTAATTGGATCCCAAAACCTGTAGCCAAACTCTTCATGTCCAAAACCTAAGAAGATACACTGTTTAGACTTATTATCAAGTTTGGATCTTTCATCTCTTGGAATATGCACAAATGCCTGACAATCAAACATTTCTATATGGTTGTAGGAAATGTCTTTGCGATTCCAAACTTTTTGTGGAATATCCTCCTTTAGAGGAAATGATGGAGAAGGATTTATTAAGTCTATTGTCGTCCCCATCGCTTTACCCCAAAATGGATTAGGCAACCTCGCATGAGAGCATACACCAATTGCGATCATTTATTATTCAGTTCATTCTCTTTGCTACTCCATTTTGTTGTGGTATCTTCGAAATAGTTTTCATAAACTTGATATCATAATCCTCGTAATAATATTCAAATGGGTCTCTATATTCACCACTGTTGTCAGCTCAAATACATTTAAGCTTCTTCTTGGTTTCTCTTTCCACGTTGACATGAAATTGTTTGAAAGTTACAAGCACCTGATCTTTAGATTTCAAAGTAACAATCCGCATTTTTCTAGAGCAGTCATCAATAAATGTCACAAAATATAATGCACGCATAAGTGTTCTAGCATCTATGCAACAAACATTAGTATGAACCATTAGTACATTTGATTTTGTGTGTGGAAAGGAACTATGAAATGATAATCTATGTAGCTTACTTGTAAGGCAATGAGTACATCCTTCAAATTTATCTCTTTCAATGGTAGAAGATTCTTCCTAACAAGGGTGCTAAGCGCTTTCTCGCTAAGATGACCAAGCCTCATATGCCATAAATTAATTGAGAAATCCTCTATTGCATTTAGCTCTCCTTTAATCAAGTTAGTTTGCACAGTATGGAAAAAGCCTATCTTCTTACCCATTGCCACTAATATAGAATCTTTAATCATCAAAGAAGGAATTACAATAACCATTATCATCTAAGGTACCTATACAGATCAAGTGAAGTCGAATATTCAGAACGTGTCTCACATTTTTTAAAAGCAAATTACATTTGACATTGATTTCCAAATAAACATATACCATGTTAATAACCTTAGAAACGCCACTATTTCCCATCTTAACACAACCAAAATCACCACCGTGATAAGCAGCAAACTAATCACATCATGAGGTGACATGAGAAGAAGCTGCAGAATCAACAGCCCATGTAAAGTCTTGGCATGTGAAGTTCATATATCTGTCGTCACATACGAACACAATATAGCAATCGGATGTAATTGCCGTTATAACTTGTTTCTCTTCTTTCTTTCAATCTCCATTTCTATCATGGGATTTATCTTTCTTTGGCAACCAATATTTTTTGCATAATGTCCTATCATACTGTAATTGCAACACTTCATACTCCTCTTCAGTCTTGATTTCAGCTTTCCTCTTGACTTGCTGCGGTTATCATTTCTTTAAAACCTTCTTAATTGACTAATCGCCCTATTTTCTATGACAAGTAGAAGCATAATTATTGAACAAGCTTTTCTTTAACCATAGTCTAAAGACGCACACCATAAGGAGCCAAATTATTTTAACACCACAACCAAGATGTCCCAACTATTGGGAAGAGTACCAAATAATAAGCATGCTTGCAATTTATCATCAAGATCAATATCAAGATTTGTTAATTGATTTACAACATCTTGAAATTCACTCAAGTGTTCTAACATGCTACTCCCCTTCTTATGTCTCAAATTTACAAGTCATTTAACTAGAAAAACTTTATTTTGTGGAGTTTTCCTCTCATAGAGATTTTGTAATTTCTTCTACAAAATATCCACTTTCGTTTTTTGAGCAATATGATGGAATATACTATGATCAATCCATTGTCGGATAAATCCAACTGTTTTCCAATTCATTTTCTCTCTTTTTTGTTTTCTTATCCTTTTGACTTCATCACCCTCAATCGAATCAAATAAGTCTTTACAATATAACATATCTTCCATTCAAGGCATTTAACTTAAAGATGGTGTTGCTAGTTTCATCCATTAATAACTAGTTTCTTAGCTCTAGCTTTGATAGCACTTTATTGAGGAGAATCGAAGATAATAATTCATCGCGAGCCAAACGCAATCTAGGATCAATTTCTACCCCAAAACAAAATCAATTGAAAGTTTCTTAACCCCTAGCAATAACTAGCAATATATATCCTCACAATGCGAATATAATGCCGAAATGATTAGTAAACAAATTAAATAACGATACTAAGAATTTAATGTGGAAAGCCCAATGTGGGAAAAACTACAGAACATCCAAAAATGTCCATTAATCACCAAGAATAGTAGGATATACAAAATATTATTCTCTAGTCACATATTAAAGACTCAATAGCAACATTCCAATAATATTTTCTCACCACATAGGTGGATAAACAAATTCGGAGTAAGAAAATCCTAACCACAATTGGAGAATTCAAAGGCAGTTCTCAATGAACGAAAACCATCAACTCATAGCCGTTGGTTTCATGAACAACATATTCAAATTTGAGTCAATTCCATTAATGTTTGGCCTTTGAATCGGGATCACAAAATTACAGCCCTCTTCTTTTCTTCTATTCTTCCTTTTTCAATGGTTTCTGTTCTCTCTCTCTCTCTCTTCCCTCACTTTTTGCGCACACATGCATGAAGTCACCACTCTTTCTTTTTGCTTTTTTTTTTTTTTTTTTTTTTTTTTTTTTTTTTTTAAAATTTACATATTGGCTAGGCCCACAAATGAGGTGGACCTAGCCAACAAAAACATTTATTGTTTTCACAAGCACGTACACACATACATGCATTCTCAAATGTATCATTAATGCTTTGTATGGTCTACGTGCTGAATGATGCATGCTATGTAGCATCTAATCTTGCATGGTCTTATGGCTCAATGCACTTCTTTTAGGACAAACACTTGTCACAATATACAACCGCTAAACTATAAGGTCGTCCCGTTTTTGTTTCTTCAAGGCATTGTAGATGAACTTTAGGACTTCGAGTATCAATTTTTGGGAATTTGTGTAACAACTTCAGGATTAATCATACAATGTGGCATAGGAAAACAAGAGCCATCAATAAAGCTCTTGCTAGCCTTGCCAACACAACTATTTCATATGCATTATTCCTTTTGCTATCTAGTGTGAAAATAAAGATGGCATAAGTTGCTGCCGTGAAAGTCATCGCAACCCACATGGTTGACATTGCAATCTCATGAAGATCTGACCCTACTTTAAAGGAAGACCACTTATAAGAATCATAATGATGCTAAGCGATGCAATGAAGCTTAAGGTGTTACATGGTGCGAGGAACTTATACTCATATGGGTACCTAAGGGCCATTCAAAGTTGCTTGCAAAATGTGTTGTATAACTTTTATTACCCTTGAAATCATCTTGTCAAATGCTACTTAGATGGGGTTATACCTGCTTGAAATGCCATGTCAACTAACCATATCGTTACCACCATTAGTGTCTTAAACATATTGTTCTGCCACTTTCTCTTTCTTTCCCTTTTTGTTTTCTTCTCCTACAAGTAAATGGAAGGCAGCATGTTATTTGCATGGACCATTTGTTTGGATGATTCATGATCCTCTAAAGTTTGAGGAACAAAATCTACAATTTTTTTAGGCTTTTTCCATGCTTTTCACCTTGTGTTAATAAGGTGAGTGTTGTGAAACCTCTGGAGTAAACCCGAACATTATGAACTCCATAGGTTTGACATCACTTGGCCTATCAGCACAAGGCAAAAGCAAGGGAAGAGCCCCAAAGATTAAGGATTTCGTTCATCAAATTTTAGCGAATCTAGACTAGCCCACACGAATAGTGGTGCCAATAACTCAGTCGCCATCTCTTATCCACCTGTAGGAGAAGAGGAAGAAAGTGACATAAAGAAAGAGGACGCATGAGACATTTATGGTGGTAGCAACATTCATAGCTACCATGGCATTCCAACTCAGTATTGCCTTGCGTGGTGGCATTTGGCAAGATGATTTCCTAGGCAATGGAAAGAAAGCAACGCATATTACGGGTGAATCTGTAATGGTAGATAAGTACTTGGATCAAGTATTTTGTAGCATGTAACACAATAAGCTTGGCGTATCGCTTAGCATCATTATGCTTCTTATAAATGGTCTTCTTCTAAAAAAACATCGGATCTCCACGTGGATTGCAATGCCGACTATGTGGGTCGCAATAACCTCCACGCTGGTGACTTATGCCATCTCCATAGTTGTCTTCACATGAAAGAGCAAATTGAATTCTATTGTCGTGACCTAATCTCGGGCGAACCACTTAGGATTTGGCTAATGGATTACTAAGTATAAACTTAGCTCGGGCTCCCCCAAGCCCATACCAATTCACGACTTAAACTCGAGTTCTTCACATGCAAATGATTTTTTCAATTAAGAGTTGCCACTAATATATTTTTGGTGGGTTGATTAGAAACTCAAGTAAAATAATGAGAGATTTACCTTACTCATGTGAACAAGAGATTTGTGAGTTCGAGGACTTGATTACGTTAGATTTCTCTAATGCTCTTTTGGTACCTTTTTTTTTTTAATTTAAAAAAATATTTTGCAGGCAGCTTGAATTGATTTTAATTTACTTTCCTAACATGTGAGGTGATTATGCGGGTATGCAAACCACCAATTTAACACCCAAATAAAGCAATATATAAATTACAAAACTTACTTCATAGTAATGAAAACATCTACAATGTTAGCTCAGAATCAACGATCATATATTTGATTTCTAATTAACATGCAGTCACTCAATCTTTTAGAATTTTGTCTTATTTAATGGAACCTAATATTCGTGCAATGCAATGTAATGATGTACCAAAATAAATCTATACTAACATGACATGCAACGTCCAACATCATATGCAAATTATATTTCATGTAATGTTACTTACGTGACCTAATCTAATGACGGGCATATATTAATGCAACTATCATAATATGTCACACGTGAAAATGATCTTAAGCATGCAATGACTAAATGACATGCAAGGGACGACCTAATTTTACGTGACACATGCATGATATCTTTTATGTTTTCTTTTTTAAGTGAAATTCGAAATTAAAATTAGCTAATAATTAAACATGCAATTTTAATTAAGGAAATCTAACATCCTAACGCAATTTTTTGTATTTTGTATTTAAAAATATTCGGAACAAATAAATAACCTAATCTAAACATGCAATCTAGCCTAAAACAAGCAATATTCTAGCAAGAATCGAATCTAATTCAAAAATATTTTTTGGGTTTTCTTCTTTTAAAGAAAGCAATCGAACAATGGATAGATATTTAATTAAATAATGTAATCAACAATCTCATGCTATCTATCTCAATAAGGACACAAGATAAACTAATGATGATATCCAAGTGGTTATGGATTATCCGTTCAAATTTGAAAATGAGTAAATCAGCTATCGTATCCAAATGATTATGGATAGGATGAGAGATTTTCCATACCCCGAGTATCATATCTCTTAGTTAGGGATTGGATCGTCTGCTGGGTACGTTGTTAAGTTAGGAAACTTTCCTAACTTGAAGGGCATATCTTAGGATTTTGTGGATATTAGATTATTTAAATAAATATCTAACTGAATATTCTAATTGCTAATAGAATATATCAATCAATTGAAGAATATATTGAGTTGCTCAAATAAGGCAATTAAATATTCTAAATTTGCAGGAGATATGCATATTACCTAATTTGAGGATTTTATTTCCAAATTTTGAACCAAGTGCAATCGGACCAGGGTTGCGACTGGCTTCTCGACAGTGAACGGTGGCAAGAGTTATGTGCATGGCAAAGATGTAGGTTGACACAAAGCAAGGCTCCACGTGCTTGGCTCGATCGGAAACCTGCACAAAATAAGTTCTTTCTTTTCTAGTTTTAGCAACAACTCTCTCGTGGACACAATGCCTGGGATTTCGTGGTGCAGCTACACACGACTGGAGTTGTCCAGAGATTGGTTTGCCGAAGTCAAGCACACAGTAAAGGGTTGACCCTCAATGAGTTGCTCAGGTGGGATTATGTGTGCACGTTTTCCTTGGACAACATTCAAAACTTTCTTGTGAGTGATTCTTCGTGGAGTACTCCTTTATTCAATATTTGTGGCCTAAAAACTTTGTCGTTGTTGATCACGGCCAAGCAAGAGTGGAGGCTGCTGCTTTGTCATCGGAGAGGATCGTGGCCAAGCTGCTCGTTGTCAATGTAGCAGATGATCGGCAATAGAGTCGGCGTTGAAGGGTAGCCACGAACTCAGCAAAGTCATGGCCGTGAAGGGGTCTCAACCGTGACTCTTCAGCTCTCTCTCTCTCTCTCTCTCTCTCTCTCTCTCTCTCTCTCTCTCTCTCTCTCTCTATGCTCTCTTAAGTGTGTTCTCTCAATGTGCTTTGGAATTCTAACTTGCCGATGCCTTTCTCTCATAATTGGTCTTGCTTTTTATACGTAGGGTAGCCAAGGACCTTCCAAGGAAAGAGAGCAGGTCTTTGCTCCTTTCGTAGATGCTGAATATATTATGATCTTTATCTCTTTCCTTTTTTAAATTTCACATGTTTAGAAATCAAATTTTTTTCTCCTCACCCTGCCCAAGAATCATATTCCCAATTCAATTAGACTAGTGGCTTGATTCCATAAAGATATTGACCGTTTCTTCTTCTTCTTGTCCGCCAATCACCAAAAACTCAAGCAAGTATAGTTTGATTGCCCCTTGAGAAATCCATCTTTCTTTATTCAACCCTCCAATCTATATGATATTTTTTTACCACTAAAAATGTTCATGGCCTTGGCCAAATTCTCTCTCACTGCAAGCTAAGTGCAATTCCCTAAATTCTATTTTAGAACCATTAATTCAAAGTCATCTACCAGTCCGATACAAATGCAGTTATAAACTAAATAATAAATACTCCTAAAACTATATGCTGTGCAATTTAACTCTAATATTTTTTGCTTAGGGGTTAAATATTAATCCCTAATTTTATATGAAATAAATGAATGATCAAGTCGCCAAAATTTATGTGTTAACATCTATAAATCAAATAGTTAGGTGAGCAATGCTAGCATGGGTTGGATTTATGGCTCTTCTTTTTTTGTGTCACATTGTTTGCTTAATCTCGAAGTTGGTACCCAGAGTCCTGCTGGAAAAAATGGAAGCTGGAGGATCTTATAGCTTAGTGGCTGTATATTGCTGCAAATGTGTTTGTCCAAGAAGAAGTATCCTAAGCCCTAAGGCCATGCAAAGAGGAGATGCTGTACAATGTGTTGTTTAGTGTGCCGATTAGACGACTTAGTTACGATACATTTGAGTAGGCATGTATGTGTATAATAAATGGTTTATTAAGCATGTTGAACCTATGTCAAGGATGGAGTTTAGATGTATTATGGATGGTTGTTTAATTTGACTTGATTTGAATTGTGGTGGTGAGAATATAACTTTTTGGATTTAAAGTCCAAAAATTTCAGCCATGGGATCAAATTTAATAAGTGCAACCAAAACATATTAAAGCAATAATTTATTGACAATTAAGGAAGTTTGTTCTGGTAGAATTGTAAGTTTTATGATTAATTAAGAAAAATTACAACAACCGAAAGGATTATTACTTATGGATAGACTCCATTTTTTGAATTTGAGGAGAATGTAAGGATCATTTATATAAATTTACTAAGAATAGTGAAAGAGAAAGTTACAATACCTTTAGGCTGCTTAATACTAAAAAAATTACAATGAATAAAACCTTCAGGCTTACGATAACTTGAGGCTATTTACTATCTAAAAAGGTGGAGCGCTAACTACCATTTACATGCACTTATGAAAGGTTTATGATTATTGTGGTCAGTTATTTATCATAAGTAGTGTCTTTTATGACAATTTCAAGTGCTTATTATGCCATTAGTCAATTGCTAAGTGATAGGAATTTCTTGTTTCGAACTGTATCACTCAATTACCACACAAGAAAAGAAGGTACTAACTAAAAGTGCAGTTGAGATTGTGAGGATTTCGAGCAACTTATATTTGTTGGAGGTATAATTATATGGGACGGGAACTACAAGTTATGACCTGACGAGTTACGAAGTATAGAAGCAAGTTATTGTTAATAATGGAAAAATAATGAACCACCGATTTTGACTAATTGAAGAAAATTATAATATTACTGGATAACTAGTGACAACATCCCCGAGTCGAGTGGTGTATAGGAATGTTACAATTTTAATACAATTTTAAGAATAATAGGTACGATCAGATTACGAGGAATTATCCAATTTACCATAGCTTAAAATCAATTACCAAATAATATATTACACTCCACGGTTTGAGGTAATCTTGCAAGGAAATTACTAGGTGTGAGCATTCTCACGTTACAAAATAAATAACCTACCATCAAAGTAATAACATCTTTTAAGATGGTAATTACCATCAAAGCATTCTTGTTACAAATTGTATAGTAACTTACTATGCAAAAAATGAATGTAGTAAGTACTAGTACAATTAAGATGATGACGATTTCAGTAAAATTACAATTGTTGGAGATATAATTATTAAGGACAGGAAGAACCGGTTATGGCATGTTGATAAAAATTACACCATTGTAGCACAGTTAGTCAGGAATATTATTGTTGAGTTAAATATAAAGGGAATTCACTATTAATGATGGAAACATACAAACAATAACAAACTACCAGTTATGACTATATAAAGCAATTACAATAATACTAGATAACTTCTAGTGAAAACATCTCCAACAAACGAAGTGTAAAGGAATGTTTCTATTTTTAATAAAATATTATGAAACATAAGTGCAACCAATTGGTGAGGAGTTCAGCCATTCACCATAGCTTTAGGTCAACCAACTAATATATCACATGCAATGGTTTGAGGTAATTTACTATGTTATAAGGAAATTGCTAAGTGTAAGCATTCTCATGTTACAAACCGTGTAATTTACCTTAAAAGTAGTAACATTTATTAAGACAGTATTCTACTTTACAGGAAATAATTCCAAATAGTAATTTATCATATAGGAAATAATTCACCTTTCAACCTGTAATTTCCCTTAGGGTTAATACCCAAAAAAACCCTAAACTGGTACAT